>JAURVB010012858.1:0-173346 GCA_033002965.1 Piper betle | reverse complement strand
TATGTATTGGCACCCGGTCCGGTTCGGGCGGTCGTTATGTGGTGATAGAGCCTGGTTTCCCACAAGCTCACACTTGATGACTCACGTAGCTTCGTCGAAAAGTCCGGCAATTATCTTTTTCCCACTGTGTTGTATTATTGGTTAACAAAGTTGGTCGCTAATAAACCTAAGTCGGAACTGAAACAAGAACCTATAAGTGAACCATGATGGTTCAACGTTTCCGTTGGCAGGCACTTGTAGACAGACAAACCAATCTACTTTGTCAAATTTGAACACGGAGAATGTATTGGCTTAGATCTTGATGGCCATATAGGGACTGGCGCTAGCTTCAGAAAATACAAGTTCTGTGGTTGAAAATATCGTTCAATGGTTATCAGGAGTGGTAGCAGGGAATGAAGCCTCAAACTCCAGCAGCGGGTCCCATTATCACCCTGGATGGTGGTCGTAAATTGCCCAAGGGCAGGTAGGGTTAGCTGATCTGGGTGAGCAAGGGAGCATCCAAACCCAGTGCCATAGGTAATCGACAAGTGATGCCGCCAGCTGTTGATGATAGTGACCGTTAACGACTGTGGGATTAAGAAGAATGGACTGAAGTATTGATTGGAGGGATCGATCCAATAAAGTGGGGCGTTCGGATAGGCATTACTGAAAGACTTTAGGCTCTATCTATGCCCCACCGCCATCAAGTGAGGTTGGTAACATGTGCTCAGGAGGAAGCATCTTACTCTGAAAGTCCATGGAAAAACCACATTCCATTGGCGTGTGATTTCTTCCATCATGTGGCAGAATTTGTGAGGTTTAGTAGTTTTATCACTAACGCAGTATTGCCTCCATAAGTGAGCAGCTTTGGACTGAAGAATAAAATGAACTCAGGTTGGTGAATTGATAATAAGAATTGACTTCCTTATTAATCTCTTGTGTTATAAATGTGGTTACGGAACGGCTCCGGGATTGTGTGACGGTTATTTTATATATTGTCATATGCTATCGAAATATGTTTTGTTTTATGATTTATAAATTCTAGAACATGTTTTGTTTATATATTGTCATATACTATCGAACATGTTTTGTTTTTATTCTATCATATTATAATTCATGTTCTGGAATATAATCGTTACAAAAATTATATTTTAGGTATCACCTGTTCCGGTTTGGGGTTGCTATAGGAATGTGAGATCCCTTAACTTAATCCCACATCTAATACCTACTGGGAGAAGATCCGTCTATAAGTGAGAATGGACTATAGATCTTTAACTTGGGTTAACCATTTTAAAGGAATGACTTAGCCCATTTCGTTGCACTTTGAGCCAGTCACTACATGGTATGAGAGCAACCTGTTACGTGTTAGATGAGTGGCTGGATTAGGAACGATGGCTAGGTCTGCCGGTCTATGGGCCAAAGAAGGTCGTTGGCTGGGGTTATCAACATGCCAAGTGTAGGAATTTTGGGGACAAAATTTCCTAAGGGTGGATTGTGACGACTCTCAACCCAATCCCACATCTAATACCTACTGGGAGAAGATCTTGTTTAGAGGCGAGATTGGACTACAGATCTTTAACTTTAGTTAACCATTTTAAAGAAATGACTTAGGCCCATTTCTATGACTTTGGGCTTGGTCGTTACAAAATTATCGGGTGCAAACATGTCGGTGCATTGGATCCCATTAGATCTCTGAACTTAAGCGAGCTTAGCTAGAGTAGGACTGATGGATGTAAAGATTGTGATAAGTACATAATAATAACAATAATAATATTCAACTCGGTCTAGGAAGGATCAAATGTTGGATTATTATTATTATTATTATATTTTATTTTCTACCCGATTAAATGAAATACGGGTGTTGGGGTGTTTTCCCATACCCTAGCCATCATTTTCATTTTATTTTGAGAGGCAGTGTCTTCCTCACCCCAGACATTTATGCTCATCTTCTTCTCCTCTAACCTACCAGAGCAGCTTTCTCCCTGCTTGGGTATGCTTCTATCTCCCTATTCTTAGTTTTCATGCATTCATATTTTGAAATATATAGATGAATGAGAGTGATAAAAACGGTTTACGGCTTCTAATCCTTTCAGTTTTGTGTTGGGCTGTTTTCACCACTGTTGGAGTGATCCTTGCCGGTTGTTAGTGAGGATGGGGATTGTTGTAATCATTACCTAAATCTTTAATGATAATAAGTTTGATAATCCTGGGAATTAAAGTTTTAAATCAACAAGAACTAAATTAAATTGTATACTATTGGGAATCCTTTCATGGCTGATGAGTTCTAAGTTTGGCAAGATGGGTGATCGTAGGCAAGAATTGCATGGCAGCCACTCACACCTCAGACGACCCCTCTGGCTACTTGGGTCGAACGTTGGCATTGTCTTGTCCTTTATTTCTGATGGGTGGCAGAATTGCACCTATTAGTGGGCGAATTTCAAGGGTGACAAAGGTAGTGGCATTCCTCTAAAACAGAGGTTGTAATAGAAGCTTCAGAGGGTAGACGCCGGTTGTTCTTTGTCAACAACATCAGGGGTTCCATTACAGTAGCTCCTGCTACCGGCATAGGCCACTATTGACAAGCTACTCGCCGGAATTCATGGCGGCCAATGATCAAACGTGGGAGAACGATCCTCTTCCCTACGTCGTCCAAAGGTGGCTGATCCTTCCTGTTCTAACGATGGGCCTGTGGTAGCTGAACCTCTGAATGGTAGCTAGGTGCAAGAAAGTGGTCATCTTGAGGTTGGAGAAGAAGGATGTGACCTGTTATTTTGGGTCCAGACGAAGGTAGGAGAAGAGATGAGCGTCGGGAAGAAGAAGGTGACAGACTTGTAAATATAACTTGACTCGTCATGGCTAGAGTTAAAAATAATACTAACTCGTGATAAATCCTTAAAAATTATTATTCTAATGGTTATATGTTACAATTGCAAAACTAATTAATTATAGTACAAAAACGACATTAGTGATAAAAATACAGTAATGATAAACAGTTGAACATTAATCGGTGTATTATAAGCTATTAAATAAAATTGGATGGCTATAAGAGATTAATGAAATAAAGATTTCACCTTTACCATAATAAATTTAATACTAGGTAAATAAAGTGATTACTTTAATAATGAGTTAGTAAAGTAGAAAATGGGTTATTAAACTATAATCGTATACAAAATCACAAACGTTAAACATAAATAGCATAATGAAAATAAATAAAGTTTGAACCTTATTGAGTTGAATAATTTAAATTAATTGTATTAGTAGTATCCTTAAATTAGGATAATACAAATCATTTTTAATAATTTCATGGAACGACTTATTTAATTAAATTGCTATTAATAATGATAGTGATTAAAGATTAAAATCAGTAAACTAAATTACTACGATTGTGGTTAGGTAATTATCAGTTTAAAAGAAAATATACTAATAATAGTAATTAAATACTTGTTTATAAGTTAATAATTATTTTATGATTAGTGAAGTGTGAATTATAATTTAAATAATTAATTTAAAATGTAAGGTATGACTTAAACAATTATGTCACATGAATAATTAATTATCTCACTAGACTTGTTGTAAATGTTGAGAATTTAATATTAAATATTGTTGAACGTTGCATGCTTTATGCTGTCGAAAATTTAATAATGATAGATATTAGTGATTTAGTTGCTGATAGATATTAGTGATTTAGTTGCATGAATATCTACTCGAAGAAAATTATACTTATGTACAATTTTATGCTCGTTCAGATTAGGATCGTTGGTCACGGTTGTAGGTTCACTTTATCCAGGTCCGTATAATTATTTAAATGTTGTATGTTCCCTTTTGGCAACCCTGGTCGACCTCAGCCAAGATTTGACCACCATGCACCGAGTGCAACCATGATAAAGGAATTGACTCAGTCCGACACGGGGTCGCAACTTGGGTCAACTCAGTTTGACACAGGGCAGCACCCCCTGAAAGAATTAATACCTGTCCCCATACCAAGAGGGTGAGTCAGTGGAAAATATCGGTAACTACTGGCCGTAGGCCATGTAGCCTGTCTGCGCATGCATGGGATTGGAGTTGGATGGGGTGGCCACCCCTCCCAGCATAATTGGAGCTCACCATATGCTCATAACAACTAAAAGACTTGAGAAATAATAATAGGGATTATATTGGCTTGTTTCATTTAATTATATGACTTAGTGGTTTTATCACTAACGTGAAATTGCCTTCGTAGGTGAGCAGCTTTGGATTGAGTGCTAAAAGTGTGGTTGGTGGATCATTTACCAACCAAGGTTTGGTGAATTGATAATAAATTGGACTTCTTTTCATTCTCTTGTGTTATAAATGTGGCTATGGGAAACGGATCATTACAGGTGGTATCAGAGCACGGTTTCCCACTAGCTCACATTTTATGGCTCAAGTACCTTGTTGAAAAGTCTAATAATTATCTTTTCCCACTGTGTTGTGTTTTGAATTAACAAATTCATTCCTTAATAAACCTAAGTCATAATTGGGAAAAAAACATATTAATGAACCATGATGGTTCAACGTTTCAGATGGCAGGCACTCATAAACAGTCAAGCCGATCAGTGCAGTCAAATTCAGACAAAGAGATTGTATTGGCCCAAATCCTAAAGGCCATATAGGGACTAGAGTAGGTTCCAAAAATTACAAATTCTGTGGTTCAGAATATCGTCCAGTGGTTATCGGGAGTGGTAGCAGGGAATGGAGCCTCAAACTCAGCAGCAGGTCCTAGAATCACCCCAGATGGTTGTCAGGGAAGTTCCCAAGGGTGGGCAGGGTTAGTAGACCCGGGCGAGCGAGGGGAGCATCCAAACCCAGTGCCACTGGTAGTCCAACAAGTGGTGTCACCAGCGGTTGATGATAGTGACCGCTACACTGTGGAAAAATTTAGAAAGAATAGAGCTAAGGTATTTATTGGAGGGATCGATCCAATGAAGGCTGAGCTGGATTGACATTACCAAAAAGCGTTTAGAGCTCTGTCTGTGCCCCACCACCATCAAGTAAGATTGGCAACATGCATGCTTCAAGAGGAAGCATCTTACTAGTGGAAATCCATGTAGAAAACCACTTTCCGTCGATGTGAGATTTCCTCCATCACGTGGGTGGAATTTGTTGCAGCTTTCAATGGACAATATTTTTCAGAGCCCGTTGTCCAGAAGAAAGCACTAGCATTCGCTAATTTTTTCAGGGAGGATTCGGTCCGGGAATATGTGTATTCCCAGACGAACTTCCAGGGTTACCTCCTAAGCGGACAGTGGAGTTTGCCGTTAACCTAGCACCTGGAGTGACGCAATTTCTAAAGCACCAGTCTTGACCTTGTCAAATGGTAATGAAGGATTCGTAATCTTCAGTGATACATCTCGGTTGGGTTTAGGATGCCTCCTTATGTAAGGAGGTAAGGTGGTGGCCTATGCCTCTTGTTAATTGAAGATTCATGAGCAAAATTATGCAACCCATGACTTATAACTGGTAGCAGTGGTTTTTGCCCTGAAGATTTGGAGGCACTACTTGTGTGGAGCCCAGTTCGAAGTCTTTACTGACCACCAGAGTTTGAAGTATATCTTCACCCAGAATGACCTTAACCATCGACAGAGGCGGTGGATAGAATATTTGAATGACCTTAACCATCTCGATAATGGACATGATGGACTGACCCATCAGCCAATAAATTGGACATGGCGGATTGGACTCGCTAGCCAATTACGGACATGGTGGACTACCCATCAGCCAATAGATGGACATGGTGGACTGACCCATCAGCCAACTAATGGACATGGTGGATTGGACTCACCAGCCGATAACGGACATGGTGGATTGGACTTGCTAGCCGGTAATGGACATGACGGACTGACCCATCATCCAATAGATGGACATGGTGGACTGACCCATCAGCCAACTAATTGACATGCTGGACTGAGCCATCAGCTAATAAATGGACATGTTGGAATGGTCACAACTGCCAATATTATAGATAATGATAGGGAGTTTATGGACATGTTTTATTTAATTATACGGCATAGTGGTTAATCACTAACGCGAAATTGCCTCCGCACGTTAGCAGCTAGATCTAACGACTAAGAGACAACAGGGTGGTTCTTCTACCAACTCAGGTGGTGAATAGAGAATAAACGGACTTCTCTTTTACTTTTCTTGTGTTATAAATGTGGCTATGGGAAATGGTCCAAGACTATGGGAAAATTAGTTCATGCATTGTCAATTAAAACATGAGTTCTTTTGAGTTAGAAATGCTAGACTTATTTGCTTTCATATTATTCATGTAACCTTTATGGTCCGGTTAGGACTGGTCGCTATAGGGTTGGGCTTTTGCTAAATTTTGAGTAACACCTGGCTAGCGAGGCCCACAATATTGTGAAAAATGGCTGGTCATTACACTAGTATTGTGATAGGTGACCTCTTGGGAATTTCTCATGTTGCGCCCTATTTTTCCCCCTTTTTTCATTTTACGTTACCCTGTACATTTTTTCATTATGAGCATTTTTTAAAGTAATTTTTATCCAACCATTTTCCCGCCTTTTCGTTAAACCACTTATTTTTAGACAAAGTGGATATCAGAAGGGCGACAGGGAGCCGCACATGCGAAGTGCTAAGTGAACCTAAAGCGCCAAAGCACGTATCAGGATGACACACTCATGTGTGTTTCTTAACAAATCTAAATGGGAGACCAGAAAACTGGATAATGAACACACAAAAGTAGTGATGTGTGGTATGTTATAAGTAAAAAGTGAGTTTCGTATACTTACAATGCGGGACTAAGTCGTCGGAAAAATGACAGTTCGAATGAACGAAGAGAGAAATAAGTAAATTATGGGATGCAGTCATGTCAAATGCGATCATACCAGCACTAATGCACCGGATCCCATCAGAACTTAGAAGTTAAGCGAGCTTGGGTGAGAGTAGTACTTGGATGGGTGATGACCCTTTTGCGAAGTCTTCGTGTTGCACCTCAATTTTTCACTTTTTTATCATTTTACGTTACCCTGTACGTTTTTCTATTATTACTGTTTTTTAAAGTAATTTTTACCACCCATTTTCCAGCATTTTTGTTTTACCACTTATTTTTTGAAAAAGTGGATTACGGAGCAGCAACAGGGAGCCAAACGTGCAACTTGCTAAGGGCGACTAAACAGCCAAAGCGCATATAAGGATTGTGTGCGCGTGTGCGTTTCACAGCAAATCTGAATGGGAGGCCAGAAAACTTGATAATGAACACATAAGAGAAGTGACGGCGGTAGGTTATAAGTACAAAATCGGGTTCGTGTACATACAATGCGAGACTAAGTTTTCGGAAAAAGAACAGTTCAAAGAAAGAAGAGAGAAATAAGTAAATTAAGGGATGCAGTCCTGTCAGGTGTGATCATACCAGCACCAATGCACCGGATCCCTTCAGAGCTCAGAAGTTAAGTGTGCTTGAGCGAGAGTAGTACTGGTATGGGTGACCACTTGGGAAGTCCTTGTGTTGCACCCAATTTTTATCCCTTTTATTTATTTTACGTTACCCTGTACATTTTTTTGTTATGACTGTTTTTAAAGGTAATTGTTTTCCACCCATTTTCCAGCCTTTTCGTTAAGCCACTTATTTTTAGCCAAAGCGGCGATGGGGAGCCGCACGTGCGATGTGCTAAGTGCCCCTAAAGCGCCAAAGTGTGTATAAGGATCGCGCACGTGTGTGTGTTTGTTAACAAATCTAAAGTGGAGACCAGAAAACTGGATAATGAACACATATAAGGAGTGACAGTGGTATGTTATAAGGAAAAGTCAAGTTTCTTGTAGTTGCAATGCGGGACGAAGTTGTCAGAAAAACGATAGTTCGGAGCGGGAAGAGAGAAAAATTTAAATTATAGGATGCAGTCATGTCAGGTGCGATCATACCAACACTAACACACCGGTTCCCATCAGAACTCTGAAGTTACGGGTGCTTGGGCGAGAGTAGTACTGGAATGGGTGACCTCTTGGGAAGTCCTCGTCTTACACTCCATTTTTTCCCCTTTGTTTCGTTTTAAGTTACCCTGTACATTTTTTTGTTCTTACCATTTTTCAAAGTAATTTTTTTGTTCTTACCAGCCTGTTCATTAAACCACTTATTTTTAGACAAAGTGGATTACGGAGCAGTGATGGGGAGCAGCACATGCGACATGCTTAGGGAGCCTAAAGTGCTAAAGCACATATAAGGATGGCGCTCACGTGTGTGTTGTTAGCAAATCTAAATGGGAGACCAGAAAACTAGATAATGAACACAAATGGGAAGTGACAATGGTATGTTATAAGTAAAAGGTGAGTTTCGCGTAGTTACAATGCTGGACTAAGTTGTCCGAAAAAGGACAGTTTGAAGCGGGATGAGAGAAATGAGTAAATTATGGGATGCCGTCATGTCTGGTGTGATCATACCTACACTAATGCACCAGATCCCATAAGAACTCCGAAGTTAAGAGTGCTTGGGCGAGAGTAGTATTGGGATGGGTGATGACCTCTTGTGATTCTCATGTTGAACCCCATTTTCCCCCTTTTTTCATTTTACGTTACTCTTTATGTTTTTTCGTTATTGCTATTTTTTAAAATAATTTTTTTCCACCCATTTTCCCGCCTTTTTGTTAAACCACTTATTTATAGGCAAAGTGAATTTCGGAATGGCGACAGAGAGCCGCACGTGCAAAGTGCTAAGTCCGCCTAATGTGCCAAAGCGCGTGTAAGGATCGTGCGTGCGTGTGCATTTGTTAGCCAATCCGAATGGGAGACCAGAAAACTGGATAATAAATACATAAGAGAAGTGACGATGGTATGTTAAATGTGGAACTAAGTTGTCGGAAAAGGACAGTTCGGAGGGGAAGAGAGAAATAAGTAAATTATGGGATGCAGTCATATTGGGTGCGATCATACCAGCACTAATGCACTGATTCCCATCAGAACTCCGAAGTTAAGCATGCTTGGGCGAGAGTGTAGTACTAGAATGGGTGACCTCTTAGGAAGTCCTTCGTGTTGCACCTAATTTTTTCCCTTTTTTCGTTTTACGTTACCTGGTATGTTTTTTCGTTCTTCCCATTTTTCCAAGTAATATTTTTCCACCTATTTTCCAGCCTTTTCATTAAACCATTTATTTCTAGACAAAATGGATTACGTAGCGGAGGATTGCGCTCACATGTGCGCTTGTTCGCAAATCAGAATGGGTGACAAGAAAACTTGATAATGAACACATTTTAGAAGTGACGGCGGTATGCTATAATTAAAAGGCAAGTTTTGGGTGCATACAATGCTGTACTAAAATGTCAGAAAAAGGACAGTTTGAATGGGATGAGAGAAATAGGTAAATTATGCGATGCAGTCATGTTGGGTGTGATCATACCAGCAGTAATGCACCGGATCTCATAAGAACTCTGAAGATAAGCATGCTTGGGCAAGAGTACAATCATACCAGCAGTAGTACACCGGATCCTATAAGAACTCTAAAGTTAAGCGTGCTTGGGCGAGAGTAGTACTGGGATGGGGGATGACCTCTTTGGATGTCCTCGTGTTGCACCACATTTTATCTGCTTTTTTTTCATTTTACGTTACCCTGTACATATTTTTCGTTGTTACTATTTTTTAAAGTAATTTTTTTCCACCCATCGGAGGGGCGACGGAGACCCAACGTGTGAAGTGCTAAGTGCGCCTAAAGCGCCAAAGTGCATGTAAGTTCGGGAGATTGTGAAGATTGTATATATATATATTACTCGGTCTAGGAAGGATTGAACGTTAGAGAAATTATTATCATTATTATATTATTATTATATTTTATTCTCTACTTGGTTAAATTCTAGTGTTGGAGTGTTTTCCAATACCCTAGCCGTCATTTTTTGGTGCGGGGCGCCTTCCTCACCCTAGCCGCCTATTTCTCACCTTCTCCTTTCTCTCCTTTTACTCGCCTCTCTAGGTGGCTCTCTTATATCTCGTATTCATATCCTGTTCGGTATACTTCCCTTATCCTTCTTTTGCTCATTTTATATTTTGCAGTTTTGTTTTCCCGTATGCATGCATTTCTTGATCGCCTTGCTAATTATGCTGCTTCATCCTTGCTATTTTTGTTGCCTCATCAACGTTCTATGCTAGGTAATTGGTTGGTTTAGTATAATTGAGTTGCAGTCCCTAGAGTCTTATGATTTTTGTGCATGTGATTGGTATAATGGGCGACACTGTAGGGGATTCCTTCGGGACTGGTCAAGTTAGGCATCTATATCAGTTCATCAGCCAAGGCTCACGCCGTGCAAGCTCACAGCGCTTGGCCATGACATTGTGGGTTGTCATGCAGGGAGAAGGGAAGCGTTCCCTGTGGTGCTACTGGCCAGGCATCATGCACCTTGGTGTAGGATGGTGTTCGCCTTGGATAGCTGCTGTAAAGCACGAACGTTAGGCCTCGTTTGCTGTTTTTATTTTGTTGTTCACACTTGGTTGGGATGCTCTAGATGGTTGTTAAATTGGGTTGGAGAAGAAGGTCATGATCTGGTTTTGGTGCCAAGATAAGGGTTGGAGAAGAAAAGGACGGTAGGGAAGAAGAATCCTTTTGGGTGGCAATTGCTAAACTAATTAACTATGGTATGAAATCGTCATGAGTAATAAAAAATACAGTAATGATAAACCGTTGATAATTAATCTATGTACTATAAACTATTAATTTAAATCGGATGGTTATAAGGGATTAATGAAATGAAGATTTCACCTTTACCATATTAAATTTAATACTAGGTAGATAAAGTGATTATTTTAATAACAAGTAACGTAGAAAATGGGTTATTTAACTATAATTGTATAAAAATCACAAGCGGTGAACCGAAATAACTTAATGAAAATAAATAAAGTTCAAACCTTCATTGAGTTGAATAATTTAGAATAATTTTATTAGTAGTATTTTTGAATTAGGATAATACAAATTATTTTAAATAATTTATTAGAATGACTTAATTAATTGCCAGATAAATATTCAGAATTAATAAAAAAGTTAATAAAATTTTGTAGATATACCCAAGATTTTATGTAATGAATTAAGTATCAACTACTCACTAAATGGCTATTAATAATGATAGTGATTAAAAATTATAACTTTAAACTAAATCGTCAAGATCGTGGTTAAGTAATTATCATGTCAAAGGAAAATATACTAATAATAGTAATTAAATACTTTTTTATAAGTAAATAATTATTTTATCATTAGTCAAGTGTGAATTAATATTTAAATATGTAATTTAAAACGTAAAGTATGACTTAAATGATTATGTCACATGAATAATTAATTATGTTACTAGACTTGTTGTAAATGTTGAGAATTTAATATTATATATTTTTGAATGTTGCTTGCTTTATGTAGTCGAATTTGAATAATTATATATTTAGGTCATTTAGTTGCATGCATTTCTACTCGAATAAAATTATACTTATGTATAATTTTATGTTCTCGTTCAAATTAGGATCGTTGGTCATGGTTGCACATTAACTCACGAATTATCTAGGTCCGTATAACTATTTGAAATGTTGTATTTTCCCTTTTTGGCAGCCGTGGTCAGCCTGAGCCTAGATTTGACCACCATGCACCGAGCCTAGATTATTAAAAGTAATTTAATTAATTAAGTAATTCGATTAAATTAATTTGAATATTCTAATTCAAAGATATTACTAATACAATTATTTTAAATTATTCAACTCAATAAAGGTTCAAACTTTATTTATTTTCATTATGTTATTTAGGTTTGACGCTTGCGATTTTTACCCGATTATAGTTTAATAACCCACTTTCAACATTACTGACCCATTATTAAAATAATCACTTTATTTACCTAACATTAAATTCAATATGCTAAAGGTAAAATCTTTATTTATTAATTACTTATAATCCTCCGATTTAATTTAATCGTTTGTATTACGCCGATTAATTATTAACCGTTTATCATTACCGTATTTTTTTATTACATATGGCCATGTCGATTTCGTCCAATAATTAATTAGGGTAGTAACTTTAACCCATAACGCATTAAAATAATTATTTTTCAAGATTGATTACTAGTTCGTATTATTTTTAACTCGAGTCGATATCGAGTCAGCCCATATTTATAGATTTGCCACATATGGTCTTCTTCTTCTTTCTAGACACCATCCTCTGCTCCCAACTCCAGCCGCCCTGCCGCCACCGCCAGCAATCCCCTCCGGCCGCCATCAATCGTCGCTGCCCAGCCCCTCTGTGCCGCCACAGTGTCACCTCGGTCGACCCTGGCCACTTTCCAGCCCCTGTGATGCTGTCATCGCCACACCCAGTGATGCGTTCGCATCGCCGATTTCACTGACGGCAAGCGTTGCCGCCCCAATTGGGTGGTCGCCTCGATATCCTCGACCCCCTATCGACCTTCCCAGGCTAGAATGGAACCCATCACCACCCAGGATGGCCAGATATCTTCACCCATCCTCATCGCCTCTGTTTTTCATTTCTGCTATTTGCTACCTCAGGCTAGCCTTCATGGATACAACCATCAAAGGTGCCAACTTCAGCCACTAATTGATTTCTTGCACCTTGCTACAACATTATTGCACCTGAGGCTTCGCTACCTCTGGACCAGCGTCCGACCAGGCGAGATCGGCCATGAATTGGAACGATCGCTGCCCTATTTCCCGCGAGGAGGTCACCCATGGGGGACTATCTGCCGGTACGACTAGGGTTTTTTTTCTTGACTTGCAATCATATGCTGCAATGGATCCCCGGCGAAGCTTGCTGTGATTTTCCATCTTGCCGAACACGAGAATGCTTCGACCATGCCAAGGATTCTAGTCTTATACAATTTAGTTTAGTTCCTTTCTTGTTGATTTAAGACTTTGATTCTTATAATTATCACGCATATTATCAATTCAAAATATGCATGCATGAAAATTAAGAATAGAGAAATAGGAAGAATACCCAAGCAAGGAAGAAGCGGGCTCTGGAAGAGGAGAAGGTAATGAGAGAATAAGGCTAGGGTGGAGGACGTCCTTCATAAGATAAAATAGAATGACGGCTAGGGTATGTGAAAACACGCGTATTTCACTCAACCGGGTAACCGAGTAAATAATAAAATGTGTAAATAATTAAACTGGTAGAATTAACTGGGTAAATAATATAACACGTTCTGTCCTTCCCGGACCGCGTTCGATTCTTTCTGGACCACGCCCGCGTCCAATTATTATTATTATTATTTTTCCCCACAGTCTTTACAATATTCTGAGACCCCTCAATTTAGTCTCACATCTAATACCTTCTGGGAGAAGATCTTGTTTATAAGTGGGAATTGACTATAAATCTTTAACTTCGGTTAACAATTTTAAAGAAATGACTTAGGCCCATTACATTGTACTTTGGGCTGGGTCATTACAAGTGGTATCAAAGCAACCTGGTTCTGTGTTAGATGATGGGCTGGACTAGGGAAGTTGGCTAGGCTACTGATCACAGGCTAGAAAGGTCGTGTGTTGAGGCTAGCAATGGGCCAAGTATAGGAATTTCAAGGACAAAATTTCCTAAGGTGGGTGGATTGTGAGATCCCTCAACTTAGTCCCAAATCTAAAACCTACAAGGAGAAGATCTTGTTTATAAATAGGAATGGACAATAAATCTTTAGCTTCAGTTAACCATTTAAAAATAATTACTTAGGCCATTACGTTGCACTTTAGGCCGGGTCGTTACAGCTTTAGAGAATTACATTCATATTAGGATCATGTGTCATAGTTACGAATGCCTCATCACAATTCCAGTTTTGTATAATTGCTTGAAATGTTATATATTTCGATTTGGGAGTCTTGGTCAACCTGAGTCCACATTCAATCATCATGTGGAGAGAGCAACCGGGGTCAATGAATTGGCTTAGTCCGACACAGGGCAGCACCCTTAAAAAAATTACTATGTGGGACTCTTGGCTGACTTAAGTTAATATTCAACCACCATGTGTCGAGCGCAACTGTGTTAATGAATTGACTCAATTCAGCACAGGGCAGCACCCCTTGAAAGATTAAATACCTGCCCCATGCCAAAAGGGGTGACAGGGCGCAGTAGAGTAATACGGCTCATTATGCACTTGTGATATCAAGAGGGTGAATCAACGGCAAATATCGGTAACTATAGGCCGAGGGCCATGTAGCGTGTGTGCGCATACATGGGATTGTCGCTGGATGGGGTGGCCACCCCTCCCAGCATATTAAGAGCTCAGCATAAGCTCATAATCACTAAAAGACTTAATTCAAATGTTTTGGAAAATATTAATTGTTTCTTGTAATTATACGACTTAGTGTTTTTATCACTAACACCGAATTGCCTCCGCTGGTATGAGCATGGAAGGATGGGTAGAGTCGGCACAACTGGAGGACTCTATTATTGGACTATTCTTTTTTCGAGATTGTTTGCATGGCAGTGGGATTTTGGTTTGGTTAATGGGACTTAGATTATTCCAAGCATTTATATATTAAATTTATTGTTGTGGATTAATTAAAAATCTTGAAAATTAATAGAAAATTAATATATGAAACATTTAGTTTCATATAGTAACACTTGGATTGTGGCTCGTAATGGGCAGGTCGTTATATTTCGTTATTACCGTTCATTAAAGTAATTTTTTCCCACCCATTTTCATGCCCTTTCATTGACCTTTTATTTTTAGATAAAGTGGATTTCGGAGTGGCGACGGAGAGCTGCACGTCTGAAGTGCCAAGTGGCCTAAAGCACTAAAGCGTGTATGAGGATCACGCACTCATTTGCATTTCTTAGAAAATCTAAATGCGAGGCGAGAAAACTTGATAATGAACACATAAGAAAAGTAATGGTGGTATGTTATAAGTAAAAGGCGAGTTTCGTGTACATACAATGCGGGACAAACTAGTTGGAAAAAGGATGGTTTAATGCAGGAAGAGAGAAATAAGTAAATTATGGGATGCATTCATGTCGGGTTCGATCATACCAGCACTAATGCATCGGATCTCATTAGAACTTGGACATTAAACGTGCTTGAGTGAGAGTAGTACTAAGGTGGGTGACCTCTTGGCAAGTCCTCGTGTTGTAGCCAAAATTTTTCCTCTTTTTTTCATTTTACGTTACCTTGCACATTTTTTCGTTATTGCTATTTTTTAAAGTAATTTTCTCCCACCCATTTTCCCAACTTTTTGTTGAACCACTTATTTTTAGACAAAATTGATTTCGGAGCGGTGATGGTGAGCTGCACGTGCAAAGTGCTAGGTGCGCCTAAAGCACGAAAGTGTGTATAATGATCGCAAGCACGTGCACATTTGTTAGCAAATCTGAATGCGTGAGCAGAAAACTAGATAACAAAAACATAAGAGAAGTGTTGGTGGCATGTTATATGTTAGAGGCGAGTTTCCTATACTTATAATGCTGGACTAATGCACCAGATCCCTTCCAAGCTCCGAAGGTTAAGTTTGCTTGGGTGAGAGTAGTACTCTGATGGGTGACCTCTTGGGAAGTCGTCATGTTGTGCCCTATTTTTTTCCCCTTTTTTGAATATTACGTTTCCCTGTACGTTTTTTCATTGTTACTATTTTTAAAAGTAATATTTTCCCACCCATTTTCCTGCCTCTTCATTGAACCACTTATTTTTAGACAAAGTGGATTTTGGAGTGGCGACGGGGTGCCGCACGTGCGAAGTTCTAAGTGCGCCTAAATCGGCAAAGAGCGTATAATGATTGCGCGCACATGTGCGTTTGTTACCAAATCTGAATGCGAGACCTGAAAATTTGATAATGAAAACCCAAGAGAAGTGATGGTGGTATGTTATAAGTGAAAGGAGAGTTTCGTGTACTTAAAATATAGGACTAAGTTGTTTGATGTAACGACCCACCCATTCCGAGCCATGAGCCAAGTGTTACTATATAAAAATATGTGTCTCATAAATTAATTTTCTATTAATCTTCAATGATTTTAAAGAAATCCATAACAATAAATTTAATTTACAAATGCTCAGAATAATCTAAGCCCCATGAACCGAACCAAAATCTCACTGTCATGCAAATAATTTTGAGAAAAGAATAGTCCAATAATAGAGTTCTCCAGCTATCCCGACTCTACCTATCCTTCCATGTTCATACTTGCGGAGGCAATTCCGCGTAAGTGATAAAAACACTAAGTTGTATGATTATAAGAAATGATTAATATATTTCACAACATCAGATTTACATCTTTTAGTGATTATGAGCCTATGTTGAGCTCTTAATATGCTGAGAGGGTGGCCGCCCAGCCAGCTACAATCCCATGTATGCCATCCTACACCACTGTGCCATGTCACCCCTTTTGGCCTGGGGCAGGCATTTAATCTTTTCAGGGGGTGCTGCCCTGTGTCGGATTGAGTCAACTCATTGACCCCGGTTGCGCTCAGCACATGGTGGTCAAATATGAGCTCAAGTCAACCAAGACCCCCACATATTAATTTTTTTAAGGGTGCTGCCCTGTATCAAACTGAGTTAATTCTTTTACCCCAGTTGTGCTCGGCACATGGTGATCGAATGTGGACTTATGCCAACCAAGACTGCCAAATAAAAATACATAACATTTCAAGTAATTATACAAACCTCGTATTGTGATGAAGAACCCACAACTATGACACACGATCCTAAAGCCTTCTGTTTGTGAGTCAAATATGCTCACAAACTATCCAGAGGACGTTTTATTTAACATCAACAAAACTCTCATTTATATAAAAGATTATGTGTGGAATTCAAAAAGCCACTATATTAAATTTTATAAATATGTGTGGAATTAAAAAAGTCATTTGTGTGATAATGTAAAGTCAAAAAGTAATTATTATGTTAATTCGAATGGATGTAAAATCCTAAAAATATTGTAAATATCATTATACCGATATGCTAAAGGTCAAAATCTATAATTTATATTATTAAATTTTTTAAATAATTAATTTAATTAAATGATATTTGCGGTTCATTCTAAGATTTACAAAACCCTAAATAAAATAACCTAATTATTTTTTCTGGGTTTTAATCTCCCTAGCTTGGGAATTTTTGTCCTCGAAAATATAATAAGGATAAAATTCGGGGTTTTACAATTTCCCTAGCTTGGGAATTTTCGCCCTTCAAAATATAATATGGTGATGAGGGGAAATATTGGTGTTTTTTTTTCTTGATTTAAGTATTGCCACTCATATGCATAGCTAAAGTGGGGCACACTGTCCCATGACACGGTTATCCATATTGCACAGGTGTGCCATACCACCCATACTACCTACATAACACCTCTAATTGTAAAGACATCCCATATATGCTCATTGGATTAAGCATCATGTGCACCTATCATGACACATAATTGGCACACCCATAATTATTTACCATAAAAAATAATGAAAATTAAATCTATAAAAGAATGATCAATTCGATTATAAAAAAAATGTTACCCTTGGGACAGTTGACTCTTAGACTTTCAACAAGGTAATGATTGATTTGCATGGTTTCGTTAAAAACACAGCTCTGATACCACCTGTAACGACCCGCCCGTTCCGAGCCACGAGCCAAGTATTACTATATGAAGCTAAGTGTCTCGTAAATTAATTTTTTATTAATTTTCAATGATTTTAAATAAATCCATAACAATAATTTTAATAAACTTGTAACGACCCGCCCGTTCCGAGCCACATGCCAAGTGTTACGATATGCAACTAAGTGTCTCATTTATTAATTTTCTATTAACTTTCAAGATTTTAAATAAATCCATAAGAATAAATTTAATATACAAATGCTCAGAATAATTTAAGCCCCATGAACCGAACCAAAATCTTACTGTCATGCAAACAATCTTGAGAAAAGAATAGTACAATAATAGAGTCCTCCAGCTATCCCGACTATACCTATCCTTCCATGTTCATACTTGCGGAGGCAATTCCGCGTTAATTATAGGAACACTAAGTCGTATAATTACAAGAAATAATTAATATATTCGACAACATCTGAATTACATCTTTTAATGATTATGCGCCTATGCTGAGCTCTTAATATGATGGGAGGGTGGCCGACCATCCAGCTACAATCCCATGTTTGCGAACACACGCTAGGTGTCCCTCGGCCTGTAGTCACCGATATTTGCCATTGGCTCACCCTCTCAGTATCACAAGTGCATAATGAGCTGTCTTGCACCACTGCGCCCTGTCACCCCTTTCGGCATGGGGGCAAGTATTTAATCTTACGGGGGTGTTGCCCTGTGTCGAATTAAGTCAATTAATTGACCCCAGTAGCCCTCAGCGCATGGTGGTCAAATATGAACTCAAGTTGACCAAGACTCCCACAGTAATTTTTTCAAGGTTGACACACGATCCTAAAGCCTTTTGTTTGTGAGTCAAATGTGCTCATAAACTATCTAAAGGATGTTTTATTTAACATCAATAGAACTCTCCATTATATAAAAGATTATGTGTGGAATTTAAGAAGTCACTACATTAAATTTTATAAATAAATATGTGTCGAATTCAAAAAGTCATTTATGTGATAATGTAAAGTCAAAAAGTAATTATTAAGTTAATACGAATGGATGTAAAATCCTAAAAATAATATAAATATCATTATACCGATATGTTGAAGGTCAAAAATTATAAATATCATTATAAAATAATATAATATTAAATTTTGAAGATTTAATTTAATTAAATAATATTTACAGTTCGTTCTAAACTTTACAAAACCCTAAATAAAATAACCTAATTATTTTTTTTAGGGTTATACATTTGAAAAGGAAGGGTTCGAAGTGGGAAGCGAGAAATAAGTAAATTATGGGATGCAATCATGTCAGATGCTTTGATACAAGCATTAATGCACTCGATCCAATACGAACTCCAAAGTTAAGCGTGCTTGGGCGGGAGTAGTTCTGCGATGGGTGACATCTTGGGAAGTCATTTTTTTCCTTTTTTTTCATTTTAGGTTACCCTGTACATTTTCTTCATTATTACCCTTTTCTAAAGTATGTTTTTTCCACCCATTTTCCTGCCTTTTCATTCAACCACTTATTTTTAGACAAAGTGGATTTCAGAGTGGTGACGGCGAGCCACACGTGCGAAGTGCTAGGTGTGCCAAAAGCACAAAAGCACGCATAAAGATCATGCACGCACGTGCATTTGTTAGTAAATCTGAATGCAAGAGCAGCAAACTTGATAATGAAAACATAAGAGAAATGATAGTGGTATGTTATAAGTAAAAAGGAGAGTTTCGTGTACTTACAATGCTGGACTAAGTTGTCGGAAAAGAGAGGGTTCGAAGCTGGAAGAGAAAAATAAGTAAATTATGGAACACAATCATGCCTGGTGCGATCATATGAGCACTTATGCACTGGATCCCATCAAAACTTCGAAGATTAAGTGTGAGTGAGAGTAGTACTTGGATTGGTGACCTCTTGGGAAGCCGTCGTGTTGCAACCTATTTTTTCCCCATTTTTCATTTTACGTTACCCTATACGTTTTTTTGTGATTATTTTTTTTTATAGTAATTTCATCCCACCCATTTTCCCACCTTTTCGTTGAACCACTTATTTTTAGACAAAGTGGATTTCGGAGTGGCAACGATGTGCCACAGGTGCGAAGTGCTAAGTGCACCTAAAACGCCAATGCGCGTATAAGAATCGTGCACGTGTGTGCGTTTGTAAGCAAATCTGAATGCGAGACCAGAAAACTTGATAGTGAAAATATAAGAGAAGTGATGGTTGTATGTTAAAAGTAAAAGGTGGGTTTTGTGTACTTACAAAGAGGGACTAAGTTTTTGGAGAAAGAAGGGTTCGATGCGGAAGAGAAAAATAAGTAAATTATGGGATGCAATCACGTCGTGTGCGATCCACTATCATTAATGCACCAGATTCCATCAGAACTCCAAAGTTAAGCATGCTTGATCCGTAGTAGTACTGGTATGGGTGACCTTTTACCGTTTTCTTCATTTTATGTTACCCTATACGTTTTTTCGTTGTTACCGTATTTTAAAGTAATTTTTTCCCACCCATTTTCATGCGTATTCGTTGAACCATTTATTTTTAGACAAAGTGGATTTCGGAGTGATGATGGTGAGCCGCACGTCCAAAGTGCTAAGTGCACCTAAAGCACTAAAGCGCGTATAAGTATCGCGTGCATTTGCGTTCCTTAAAAAATTGAATGCGAGACCAGGTAACATGATAATAAACACATAAGAGAAGTGACGGTGGTATGTTATAAGTAAAAGGCAAGTTTCGTGTACTTACAATGCGGGACTAAGTTTTTGGAAAAAGAAGGGGTTCGATGCAGGAAGAGAGAAATAAGTAAATTAGGGGATGCATTCATGTCGGGTTCGATCATACCAGCACTAATGCACCGGATCTCATCAAAACTCTGAAGATAAGTGTGCTTGGGCGAGAGTAGTACCGAGGTGGGTGACCTCTTAGGATGTCCTCGTGTTTCACCCTGGTTTTTCCCTTTTTTTTTCATTTTATGTTTCCTTGTACGTTTTTTCATTATTACCATTTTTGAAAGTAATTTTTCCACACCCATTTTCCAGCCTTTTTGTTTAACCACTTACTTTTAGACAAAGTGGACTTTGGAGCGGCGACAGGTAGCTTCCTAAAGCGCCAAAGTGCATATAAGTAAAAGGCGAGTTTCGTGTTGGTGTGATCATAAAACTTTATAATGAACACATAAGAGAAGTGTTGGTGATTTGTTATAAGTAAAAGGCGAGTTTTGTGTACTTAAAATGCGGGAGTAAGTTGTCGGAAAGTGTAGGGTTCGAATCGAGAACGGAGAAATAAGTAAATTTTGGGATACAATCATGATGGGTGCTAGGTGCGTCTAAATGCGAAAGTGTGTATAAGGTAATTTTTTCCATATTTTTTCATTCAATGTTATCCTGTACATTTTTTTGTTATCACCATTTTTCAAAGTAATTTTTTCCCGTCCATTTTCCCTCCTTTTCGTTGTACCACTTACTTTTAGACAAAGTTGATTTCGGAGTGATGATAGGGAGCCGCACGTGGGAAAGTGCAAGATGCGTATAAAGGTTCGCACACGTGTGTGTGTTTGTTAGCAAATCCGAAAGCAAGTACAGAAAACATGATAATAAAAACATAAGAGAAGTGATGCTGGTATGTTATAAGAGAAAAGTGAGTTTCGTGTACTTATAATGCGGGACTAAGTTGTCAGAATGGGTAGATGTAACGACCCACCCTAACTATACCAGGTGTTATCCAAAAATATAATTGATGTAACGATAATATTCCAAAACATGAATTGAAAAACAACAAATAAGCCTGACAATATATAATATAACTCATAACAATAAATCATGTTCTCTAAAATATAAAATAACAGTCCCACAGTATTGGACCGTTTCCCATAGCCAAATTCATAACAGGAGAGAATGATAAGGAAGTCTAATTTTTATTACCAATTCACCAACCCGAGTAACTTTTATTCTTCAGTCCAAAGCTGCTTACCTATGGAGGCAATTTTGCGTTAGTGATAAAACCACTAAGCCACATAATTAAATAAAGTCAATAAAATCCCCATTATCGTTTCAGGAGTCTTTTAGTTGCTTTAATAAAATAACAATCCTGCAGTCTTGGAGGGGTGGGCTACCATCCCATGCATGCGCACAAACGATACGTGGCCCACGGCCTGTAGTTATAGATGTTTGCCATTGACTCACCCTCTAAGTATCACAAGTGCATAATGAGCCGTCTTGGGCCATTGCGCCTCGTTGCCCCTTTCGGCATGGGGACAGGTGTTCAATCTTTCAGGGGGTGCTGCCTTGTGCTGAATTGAGTCGACCCCGGTTGCGTTCCAGCACATGGAGGTCAGATACTCAAGTCGACCAAGACTCCCACATAGTAATTTTAAGGGTGCGGCCCTATGTTGGACTGAGTAAATTCCTTGACCCCGGTTGCACTTGGTGGATGGTAGTCGAAACTGGGCTCAGGCCGACTATTGTTGCCAATAAGGGAAAATACAACATTTAAAATAATTATACGGACCTAGATAGTTCGTAAGTACACCTACAGCTGTGACCAACGATCCTAATCTAAACGAGAACATAAAATTATACATAAGTATAATTTTATTCGAGTAGAAATGCATGCAACTAAATGACTAATATATATATATATATCATTATTAAAATTTGACAATATTTAACATTAAATTCTCAACAAATATTATGGGATAATTAATTATTCATTTGATATAATCATTTAAGTCCTACTTTACATTTTAAATTAATTATCTAAATCATAATTAACACTTAACAAATAATAAAACATATATTAACTGATAAACAAGTATTTAATTTTCCTTTGCGGTGATAATTACCTAACCCCGATCTTGATGATTTAATTTATGGTTATAATATTTAATCGCTATTATTATTCATAACAATGTAATTAATTAAGTTGTTCGATTAAATTATTTAAAATAGTTTGTATTATTCTAATTCAAAGATATTAGTAATACAATTATTTTAAATTATTCAACTTATTAAAGTTTCGAACTTGATTTATTTTTATTATGCTATTTAGGTTCAACGCTTGTAATTTTTACGCGATCATATTTTAATAACCCTTTTTCTATATTACTAAATCGTTATTAAAATAATCACTTTATTTACCTAATATTAAATTTAATATGGTAAAGGTAAAATCATTATTTTATTAATTGCTTATAATCATCCGATTTAAAATTAATCGCTTATGTACGCCGATTAATTATCAACTGTTTATCATTATCGTATTTTTATTACTTATGTCCATATTGATTCGTCAAATAATTAATTAGTTTAGTAACTTTACCCATAACCCATAAAAATAATTATTTTTAAGGATTTATTATGATTTATTATTATTTTTTCTAACTCGAGTTGGTATTGAGTCAACCCATATTTATGAAACTGCCATCTTCTTCTTCCCCAACGTCCCTTGTTGTCCAAACTCCATCTTTGCACCCAAAAACAGGTATGTCACATCTTCTTCTTCAACCCTATGCAACCTTCCCTAGCAACCAATTTGAAGAACCATATAAACATCCCTACAAGGCATCAACAACGAATTAAAACGGCCAAAGATGAAGCCCAACGTCCATGTTTTACAGTAGCCATCCAAGGTGACCGTCCTGCATCTAACCAGGCCTGTTCTTCTTCTCCAGCCTCAAGACCCCTCCTTTCTTGCACCTTGCTCCAATTCAGATGTTCCATGACCTAAGGCCGGCCTCAAAACAGTAAGGATCACCGACCTTTGGATGTTGCACGGAGTATGCTTGTTCTCCCCACTTCTCCATTTCGCTGCAATGAATTCCGGCGAGAAGGTCATCTACTGTGGACTATTCCAGTGGCCTGAACTACTGTGATGGAACTTATGTTGTTGTCGATGAAGCACAACCTTCTGTTACAGCATCTATTTCAGAAGAACTGCCCTTATCATCGTCACCCCTTGCAACTCTGCCCACAAATAGCTGTAATTCCACCACCTCTTGGAAACCAGGGACACCGCGAGGCTTCCTGTCGACCCAGCAGCAAGAGAGGACGTCAAGGTTGTGAGGGAATGCCTTGCAAATGCTTACAGTCGCCCATCCTTGTCCAAATTCTTCTACTCGTCGGCCATGGCGAATTTCAGTTTACAGTTTAGTTTTCGTTGTTTATTGTCGATTTTAGACTTTATTCCTCATGATTATCAAGCTTATTAACAACTAAAAAGAACATGGATGCAAGAAAATTAAGAAGAGGGAGATAGGAAGGATACCCAAGCAAGGAAGAAGCACTGGCAAGGAAGAGGAGAACTAGGCGGCTAAGGTGAGGAAGACACCCTTACACAAAAAATGACGTCTTCTTTCAAAATTATAAAAATAAAAATGATGGCTAGAGTATGTGAAAACACCCCTACACCGTATTTCATTTAACCACGTAAATAATAAAATGGGTAAATAATTAACGGGTAGAATTAACCGGGTAGAGAATATAATACGTTTGGTCCTTCCCAGACCGCATTCGAATATATTATTATTATTATTATTTTTCACAATCTTTAGAATCTCCCCAACTTAGAAATGTTTCGTCCCCGAAATATTATAACGGCAACAAGAACCATCATGATTACAGGACAATCATGATTAATTATTTATTTGGTATCTGTTCGTGCTACTACAACCATAAGAAATCTTATGTCACGAATAGGCTAGGGTATTTTCTTGCCAATTCTTGCTCAATCTCCCTTGTAGGTTCCTCTGACCCTGATTTTTCCACAATACCTTTACCAAAGGATTTTCCTTGTTCTTGAGTGGCTTTTCCTCATAGGTTAAATCTTATTGTAGTTCTAGGTCTTCAAAATTTGTGATTATATGACCTTCACCCCATACATATTTCTTTAGCATTGACACATGGAAAACATTGTGTACTCCAGCTAGGCTTGGTACTAATGCTAGTCTATAAGCACAATTTCCAAATTGATCTAGGATTGGAAACGGACCTATGAATCTTGGCTTCAACTTCCCTGATGTTCTAAATCTGATCACCCCCTTCGATGGAGACGTCTTTAGGTACACAAACTCCCCAACTTGGAACTTTAGGTCCCTCCTTCGAGTATCAACATAACTCTTCTGTCGATCCTAAGCTGCCTTAAGCCTTTGCTGAATGAGTTCACCTTTTCAGTGGCTTCCTCATCATCTTTAGCCAGACTATAACTGCTTTGGTAAACTCTAGCCAAGCATGATGGAGATTTGCAGGGCCTACCATATTAAGCTTCAAATGGTGCCATCCCCATATTGGCTTGGTAAGAGTTATTGTAGGTGAATTCAGCCAAAGCTAAGTGCTCTTCCCAGTCACCTCCCCAGTCAAGTAAGCAAGCTTTTAATAAATCTTCTAAAGTTTGAATAGTCATCTCACTCTGACCATCAATTTGGGGATAATATGCTATACTTAGCTTGATTTGAGTCCTCATGGATTTTTGGAAAACTTACCAGAAATATGAGATGATTAGGGGATCTCGGTCAAAGACTATCTCCTTTGGAATCCCATGCAACTTGACAATATTGTCGACATACAATCCGGCCAGGTATTCTGCTGTCCTCATTGATTTCGTGGGGATGAAGTGAGCTACCTTAGTTAGTCGGTCCACAACCACCCATATGGAGTCATGCTTCTTTTGAGTCCTTGGGAATTTTGTAATAAAATCGAATGTGACAGACTCCCATTTCCAGGTTGGTATTTCTAAAAGGTTACAATAGTCCTTCAGGTAGTTGATGTTGGGCTTTGATTTGTTGGCAAGTCTGACACTTGGAGACAAAATCCACAATATCCCTCTTCATCCCAATCCACCAGTAGGTTTCTTTAAATCCTGATACATTTTAGTAACTCTAGGGTTTATTGAGAACTTTGAGCAATGAGCCTCCTCCAAGATATTCCGCCTCAGTGCATTATCCTTGGGTATACACAACCTTCCTCTAAATCTGATCACACTATTTGAATCAGCTACAATGTCAAGAATCTTGTTCAACATTTCATTCAGATTCTCATCACCCATTTGTGCTAGCTTAACACGATCAACTAAATCATTTGAAATAACCAAATTTGCTAGTAATCTTGTTAGTTGCTCCATAGGGTTGATAGCCACCACTTCTGCTGACATGGCCCAAAGTCTAGCTAGCTGCTGACTTTTGTCCACCTTGCCCTTCCGACTCAACGCATCGGCTACCATTTTCACATTCCTTGGATGGAAAAAGATTTGGAAATCGTAGTCCTTCAAATATTCTAACCACCGCCTCTGTCAAAGGTTAAGGTCATTCTGGGTGAAGATATACTTCAAACTCTGGTGGTCAGTGAAGACTTCAAACTGGGCTCCATACAAGTAGTGCCTCAAAATCTTTAGGGAAAAACCATTGCTGCTAGTTCCAAGTCATGGGTTGCATAATTTTGCTCATGAATCTTCAAATGACGAGAGGCATAGGCCACCACTTAACCTCCCTGCATAAGGACACATCCTAAACCCAACAGGGACGCATCACTGAAGACTATGAATCCTTCATTACCATTTGGCACTGTCAAGGCTGGTGCAGTTGTTAGACTCTTCTTTAGAAACAGGAAACTCTCCTCACACTTACTACTCCATTCGAGCTTGACTTCCTTCCTTGTGAGTTTAGTCATCGATGATGCTACTAAGGAGAAGTCCTTAATGAAGGCAGCGTCAAAGCTTCTGATGTCAGTGACTGACTTGGGTTGTGCCAATAAGTGGCTGCTTTCACTTTTGATTTATCCACTACAACTCCGGCCATTGAGATAATATGACCAAGGAAGCTTGCCTCCTTCAACTAGAAGTCACACTTTGAGAACTTGGCAAACAGTAGATTTTCTCTCAAAATGTGAAGAGTAATAGACAGATGCTTCACATGCTCTTCTTCATTATTTGAATAGACCAGAATGTCTTCCACAAATAAGATAATAAACTTGTCCAAGTATGTAAAACCCACGATTCGAGTCAGGGTTTTATATTCAGAACCGGTCAGGTCGACCGTTATTTTTCGAGTTGAGTCAGTTTCAGGACACGTGTACCGAGCCGACGCCGGTCGCGTGTATGAGCTATGAGGGTCATGCGTACCCAAGTATATGATGATAACGTCATGAACACAGCAGAACAGAATGAGTTATCAGATATATGAGAGTATGTCAGTCATTTTTTTATTATTTTTATATATAATGGATCGTAGAATTAGTTTTAGGCCGTTTATCGCGTTAGGACGCGTTACGGGCATTTTGGGTGGGTTGATAGTTCTAGAGCATATCATTATGATTTTTTTTGTGTTGTTTGATTTTATAGGATTTTTCCCAAATTTTTTGGAATTTTTTTATGACTTAAATATTATTTTGACTCGAGTCGGAGACGAGTCAAGTAATATTTACGAGTTTGCCACCACACACACCCCCGACCATTGCTTTTCTTCCCGAAACCCTTACCTCGACGCGCCGCCACTGCGCGTCACCGCCGCCGCCGCTGCCGCCGCCGCCAGACAGTCGATGGTCGCCGCCTAGCCCGACGACGGCGTCGCCGTGCCGCCCCGACCAGCCCCGGCCACCATGTGGCCGCCGCGACGCCGAAACGCCTCGCCAATTGCCGCGCCGCGTTCCGTTTTCGTCGGCGATTGCGCCGCCGGCGATCGTCGCCGCCATGATCAGGAGGTCGGCTCAGCACCCTCAGCCCTCCAGCGACCCTCCCCGACCGGCACGGAGGCCAGCGCCGCCCAGGGCGGCCGGATCGAGCCACCCATCGCCGCCGGCTCTGTTTTAGCCTTTTTCCGGCGAGCCACCGCCTCGGCCGACCGCGTCGACCTCATAGATGAGTCGGGCTCGCCGAGCCGGTTCCAATGGTACCCTATATGACCCCTATCCAGCTAGTAGACGCCGATGGCGATTGTCGCCGGAAAACCACCGGAAGTCGCCGGAAAACCGCTGCGCCGAGAAAATCGGAATTTCTGGAATTCGCCGGAATTCACCGGATCTTCCGCGGGGCTCACCCAGTGGAGCCCGATCGAGCTTCGGACGCCGATGAGCGCCGAATTTGAGCTCCGAGACGCGCGACGGAACCCTAACCGTCGCCGATTGCCGACGACGTGAGGTATAATTACCTCCGATTGATTTATTTAAAATTGATGATAATTGTTAGCATAGCATGCTAGGGTTGATTAATTATCATGATGAATGTCAGAGTATGAATGAAGTTACATGATGTGATTGATAGTGAATGGAGGATAAGTAGTCTAGTGAGATAAGTAAATATGAGCATGTTAATCGAGTATGACGTAACTTAGAAAAACAGTATAAAATTGGTATGAATAGGATGACATAGAATTATTTTTACATTATGATTACTTGATTGTTGATGGATGTTATTAGTATTGGGTGATGTTTCTTGAGTTTGATGCATCATTTAGTTAGCGGGCGTTAGTATCTAGTTTTGATGTGTAGGTACGAAGTAGGAGCTCGCCGCCTAGGCGCGATGACACGCTTGGAGCTTCCACCAGGTCCGTTTAGGACTCGTCTTGTTTTACGCTTTTCTATTGTATGTTTATGTTATTATTTGCAGGACGGGTTAAGTGGTGTTTTATTGGATCCCACTTAACTCGGGTCATTTAACCGAATATTTTTCAGATTAATAACCCCTCGAGGATGAGATCCCTCGAGGATGATTTCGAAAACAAGATCCACCACAAGTTGCCTTCGGGCCTATTATATGAATCCCTTCCCAGGCCTATATATATAGTTTTATCGAGTTTTCAGTGAGACGAGAGATGGAGAAACCGACTGCACGTACCATGCAGAGGATGCCGTGACAGTCAAAGCGGGCTCTGGATTAGTGCCAGCGGACTGTTCCATTCCCGAGGGATCCTGACAACTCCGCGTTTGAGTTCCTCACACCCGGAGAATGTGGAGGTTTACGGGTACTGTTTAGTACAGCGCATGTCCGGACTTGTAGTTCAAAGGGTACTAAAGGCGACTGCCTGAGAGTACTCGGCCTTCGTGCTCAAGGCCAGGAGAAATATGGAGGTAAGGAGAGGGCTTAGGATAAAGTTTCACGAGAAGTACTGAAAAGAAGTGCTGAGAGTAGCACAGTACCAGCAGCAGTAAGTTCGGGATGCTACCGGGTCTGTAGCCCAGTGGCTCCTCAGTAGTGCCCTTCAGAGTGTTCACGTGGAAGTATGATGTTTTCTTTCATATGAGAGTTTGCTCTCATAGCCAGCTTGTTATAGTTATTTTATTTTCCGGACCAGTAACACTTGTTACTGACGTGTTTTTATACTATATGTAGGTAATAATCACGAGTTGGAGGAGCCAGCTTGGACGAAGGAGCAATGAGGTCTTGTACACACACATGTTAGATTTCTGAATGTTTAAATTTTGTGTTATTATGTTATTATATTGTGAATGACATGTTCAAATGCATGAGACATGATAGAATGTGAAATGATCAGAGTAGCGCAGCAAAAGTGTGATGGGTCAGGACCCAAAGTTCAGAGAATGATGAATATAATAGATTAGAAGTATGTGTGAATGCTATTCGCTGCTATACGTATATATGTTTGAATATACGTTTTTGACAGGGTGGCCCCTAATTACATTTTTAGGGGAAATTCTGTCCCTTTTATTTTATAATTTTTACTAATTTTGATTGTAATTGTGTTAGTGTGAAGTTTAGGTTGCATGTCATCCATGTAGTATCATGTTAGGGTTTTATGAATTTATCCATGCATGACAAGTCGTATCTACATCTCAAGACGCCGAGATTGGATCCGTATGAGTTAGGTTCGGGTTAGCCAACCTAACCGGGGCCCCGTAACATGCCGGTTCGGTTCACGAACGTGAACCGGATTTGGGGTGTTACAAGTATGTAAAATACTGTGTTCATGAGTGACATAAAGGCCGCTGGTGTATTTGTTAGACCGAAAGTCATGACCAGAAATTCATAATGTCCATACCAAGTTTGAAAAGCCGTTTTCTGTATGTCTGACTACTTTACTCGCAACTGATGATAACCAGACCGCAAGTCTATCTTAGAAAATACTCCGATTGTTTTCAGCTGATCAAACAAGTCATCAATCCTTGGTAAGGTGGACCGATTCTTGACTGTCACTTAATTTCGTTTTTGATAGTCAATACACAGCCGAAGTGATCCATCCTTCTTCTTCAAGAAAAGAATAGGGGCTCCCAGGGTGAAGTACTTGGTCAGATGAAACCTACCTGCAACAACACTTCTAGTTGACTCTTTAACTCCTTGAGTTCTGCTAGAGCCATGCGGTATGGTGCTTTAGAAATTGGTGTTGTTCCAAGTGCGAGGTCAATGGCAAACTCCACTTCCCGCTTAGGAGGTAACCCTAGAAGTTCACTTGGGAATACATCAGGAAACTCTGCTACCATAGGAATTATGGACAACTCTTTGAGTTTGGACTCAGACTCAAATAAGTTTGCCAAAAACTTTTTTTTTTCGGTAATGTCTATCCAGCTCTCCGCCTTTATTGGATCACTCGCTCCATTCTTCCAGAACTTTCCCACAATGTAACAGTCACTGTCATCAACAGCCGACGGCAACACTTGACGAACAACAGGTGGCAGGTTTGGATGCTCCCCTCGCTCGCCCGGGCCTACTAACCCTGCCCGCCCTTGGGCACTTCCCTGACCACCATCCAGGGTGATTCTTAGACCCACTGCTGAGTTTGAGGCTCTATTCCCTGGTACCACTCCCGGTAACCGCTGAACAATATTTTGCACCACAGAATTTGTATTTTCTGAGGCTTGTGCTAGTCCCTGTATGGCCATAAGAATCTGGGCCAATACATTCTTTGTGTTTGAATTTGACTGCGCAGATCGGCTTGACTATCTACGGGTGCCTGCCATCTGAAACGTTGAACCATCATGGTTCATTAATATGTTCTTTTTCAGTTATGACTTAGATTTATTAGCGAATAAATTTGTTAATTAATAACACAACACCGTGGGAAAAGATAATTACTGGACTTTTTAGCAAGGTACTTGAGTCATAAAATGTGCACATGTGGTAAACTGTGCTCTGAACAACCTGAATCACTTTTATTCTTCAATCCAAAGATCCTCACCTCCGAAGGCACTTCTGCGTTAGTGATAAAACCACTAAGCCGCATAATTAAATGAAACAAGTCAATAAACTCCCCATTATCGTTTCAAGAGCCCTTTAGTTGTTATGAGCCTATGCTGAGCTCATTATATGCTAGGCGGGGTGGCCACCCCATCTAGCTACCATCCCATGCATGCTCACACACACTACGTGGCCCACGGCCTGTGCTTACTGATGTTTACCATTGACTCACCCTCTCGGTATCACAAGTGCATACTGAGCCGTCTTGGGCCATTGCGCCCTCTTGCCCCTTTCGGCATGGGGACATGTGTTCAATCTTTCAAGGGATGCTGCCTTGTGCCGAATTAAGTCGACCCGAGTTGCATTCCAGCACATGGTGGTCAGATAATCAAGTTGACCAAGACTCCCACATAGTAATCATAAGGGTGTGGCCCCATGTCGGACTAAGTCAATTCCTTGACCCCGGTTGCAATCGGTGCATGGTGGTCGAACTATGCTCAGGCTTACCAGGGTTGCCAATAAGGGAAAAAACAACATTTAAAATAATTATACGGACGTAAATAGTTCGTAAGTGAACTTGCAGCTATGACCAAAGATCCTAATCTAAATGAGAACAGAAAATTATACATAAGTATAATTTTATTCGAGTAGAAATGCATGCAACTAAATGACTAATATATATATATATATATATATATATCATTATTAAAATTTGACAATATTTAACATTAAATTCTCAACAAATATAGTGAGATAAATAATTATTCATGTGATATAATCATTTAAGTTCTACTTTACATTTTAAATTAATTATCTAAATCATAATTAACACTTAACAAATAATAAAATAATTATTAACTGATAAGCAAGTATTTAATTTTTGTTTGCGGTGATAATTACCTAACCCCGATCTTAATGATTTAGCTTATGGTTATAATATTTAATCGCTATTAATATTCATAGCAATGTAATTAATGAAGTTGTTTGATTAAATTATTTAAAATAATTTGTATTATTCTAATTCAAAGATATTACTAATAAAATTATTTTGAATTATTCAACTCAATTAAGTTTGGAACTTTATTTATTTTCATTATGCTATTTAGGTTCAACGCTTATGATTTTTACACGATCATATTTTAATAACTCATTTTCTACGTTACTGACTCATTATTAAAATAATCAATTTATTTACCTAATAGTAAATTTAATATGGTAAAGGTAAAATCTTTATTTTATTAATTGCTTATAATCATCCGATTTAAAATTAATCGCTTATAGTATGCCGATTAATTATCGTCCGTTTATCATTACCGTATTTTTATTATTTATGTCCATGTTGATTTCGTCGAATAATTAATTAGTTTAGTAACTTTACCCATAACCCATAAAAATGATTATTTTAAAGTATTTATTATGAGTAAGTATTTTTTTCTAACTCGAGTTGATATCGAGTCAACCTATATTTACAAAACTGCTATCTTCTTCTTCCCTAACGTCCTTTATTCTCCAAACTCCATCTTTGCACCCAAAAACAGGTCTGTGACGTCTTCTTCTTGAACCTTATGCAACCTTCCCCAACAACCCAATTGAACAACCATATAAACATCCTAACAAGGCATCAACAACAAATTAAAACAGCCAAAGATGAAACCCAACGTCCATGTTTTACAGTAGCCATCCAAGGCGACCGTCCTGCACCAAACCAGGCCTGTTCTTCTTCTCCCAGCATCAAGACCCCTCCTTTCTTGCACCTTGCTCCAATTCAGATGTTCCACCACCTTAGGTCGGCCTCAAAACAGTAAGGAGCATCCACCTATGGACGTTGCATGGAGTTTGGTCGTTCTCCCCACTTCTACACTTTGCCGCCATCAATTCCGGCGAGAAGGTCATCCGCTGTGGACTGTTCTGGCGGCCTGAACTACTGTGATGGAACCCATGATGCTGTCGATGAAGCACAACCAGTGTCTACCCCTCTCAATCTTCTATTACAGCATCTATTTCAGAGGAACTGCCATCATCATTGTCACCCCTTGCAACTCTGCCCACAAACAGCTGTAATTCCACTACTTGGAAACCAGGGATACCGCGAGCCCTCCCTTCGATCCAGCAGCAAGAGAGGATGTCGGGGTATTGAGGGAATGCCTTGCAAACATTTACAGTCACCCATTCATGCCCAAATTCTTCCACTCTTCGGCCATGGAGAATTTCAGTTTACAGTTTAGTTTTAGTTGTTTGTTGTTGATTTCAGACTTTATTTTTCATGATTATCAAGCTTATTATCAATTAAAAAGAATATGCATGCAAGAAAATTAAGAAGAGGGAGATAGGAAGGATACCCAAGCAAGGAAAAAGCACTTGCAAGGAAGAGGAGAACTAGGCCCTTACACCAAAAATGACGTCCTCTTTCAAAATTATAAAAATGAAAATGACGGCTAGGGTATGTGAAAGCACCCCTACACCGTATTTCATTTAACCGGGTAAATAAAAAAATGGGTAAATAATTAATGGGGTAGAATTAACCGGGTAGAGAATATAATACATTCGGTCCTTCCCGGACCGCATTCGAATATATTATTATTATTATTATTTTCACAGTCTTTACAAGAGGGTTCAAAGCGGGAAGAGAAAACTAAGTAAACTATGGGATGTAATCATGCTTGGTGCGATTATACCCGCACTAATGCACTGAATCCCATCCGAACTCCAAAGGTTAAGTATGCTTGGGTGAGATTAGTACTCTCATGGGTGACCTCTTTGGAAGTTGTCGTGTGACACCCTATTTTTTTCCCTTTTCTTCATTCTACGTTACCTTGTACATATTTCGTTATTTCTGTTTTTTAAAGTAATTTTTTCCCACCCATTTTCCCGCCTCTTCATTGAACGACTTATTTTATGACAAATTGGATTTCGGAGTGGTGACGGGGTGCCGCATGGGCGAAGTGCTAAGTGCGCCTAAAGCGGGAAAGAGTGTATAAGGAACACACGTGCGTGTGAGCTTGTTAGCAAATTTGAATGCGAGACCAGAAAAATTGATAATGACAACTGATGGGAAGTGATTGTGGTATGTTATAAGTAAAAGACAAGTTTCGTGTACTTAAAATGCGGGACTAAGTTGTCGGAAAAGGAAGGGTTCAAAGCGCAAAAAGAGAAATAAGTAAATTATGGGATGAAATCATGTTAGGTGTGATCATACAAGCACTAATGCACTGGATCCAATACGAACTCCGAAGTTAAGCATGCTTGGGCGAGAGTAGAGATGGTGGATTTCCTTATTATCAATTTTTTAATTACTTTTTTCCCACCGACTTTCCTGCTTTTCGTTGAACCACTTATTTTATAACAAAGTAGACTTCGGAACGGCGATGGGGAGCTCTATGTGTGAAGTGCTAAGTACGCCTAAAGCGCGGAATCGTATATATGGATCACGCATGCAAGTGTGTTCGTTAGCATATCCGAATGTGAGACTAGAAAACTTGAAAATGAACACATAAGAGAAGAAATGGTGGTATATAATAATTAAATTGCGAGTTCCGTGTATTTACAATGCGGGACTAAGTTGTAGGAAAATGGAGGGTTTAAAGCAAGAAGAGACAAATAAGTAAATTATTGGATGCAATCATGCCTGGTGTGCTCATACTAGCACTAATGCATCGGATCTTATTAGAACTCCAAAGGTTAAGTGTGCTTGGCTGAGAGTAGTACTTGGATTGGTGGCATCTTGGGAAGTCGTCATGCTGCACCCAATTTTTTTTCCTTTTTTCATTTTACATTACCTTGTACGTTTTTTCGTTAATACTATTTTTTAAAGTAATTTCTTCCCACCCATTTTCCCGATTCTTCGTTGAACCACTTATTTTTAGACAAAGTGGATTTCGGAGTGGTGATGGTGTGCCGCACGTGCGAAGTGCTAAGTGGGTCTAAGTGGCAAAGAGTGTATAAGGATCGCACGCGCAGGTGCATTTGTTAGCAAATCTGAATGCGAGGCCTGAAAAATTGATAATGAATACCCAAGAGAAGTGATGGTGGTATGATATAAGTAAAAGGCGAGTTTCGTGCACTTAAAATGAGGGACTAAGCTGTTGGAAAAGGAAGGGTTCGAAGCAGGAAGGGAGAAATAAGTAAATTATTGTACACAATCTTGTTGGGTGTGATCATACAAGCACTAATGCACTGGATCCAATACGAACTCCGAAGTTAAGCATGCTAGGGCAAGAGTAGTACTGTGATTAACACATAAGAGTAGTGACGGTCGTATGTTATAAGTAAAACGCTAGTTTCGTGTACTTACAATGAGGGACTAAGTTTAAGGTAGGGTTCGAAGCGGGAAGAGAGAAATAAGTAAATTATGGGATGAAATATTGTGAGATCCCTCAACTTAGTCCCACATCTAATACATACTGGGAGAAGATCCTGTATATAAGTGGGAATGGACTATAGATCTTTAACTTAGTTCACCATGTTTAATGAAATGACTTAGGCCCATTACATTGCACTTTGGGCCAGGTCATTACAGGTGGTATCAGAGCAACCTGGTTGCGTGTTAGATTGTGGGCTAGACAAGGGCCGTTGGCTAGGCTGCCGGTCACGGGCCAAAAAGGTCGTTGGCTGGGGCTAGCAACGGGCCAAGTATAGGCATTTCGGGGACGAAATTTCCTAAGGTGGGTGGATTGTGAGATCCCTCAACTTAGTCCCACATCTAATACCTACTGGGAGAAGATCTTGTTTATAAGTGGGAATGGACTATAGATCTTTAACTTGGTTCACCATGTTTAAAGAAATGACTTAGGCCCATTACGTTGCACTTTGGGTCGGGTCAACCTGGTTACGTGTTAGATGGTGGGCTAGACTAGGGACGTTGGCTAAGCTGCTGGTCACGGGCCAGAAAGGTCGTGGGCTGGGGCTAGCAACGGGCCAAGTATAGGCATTTCGGGGACGAAATTTCCTAAGGTGGGTGGATTGTGAAATCCCTCAACTTAGTCCCACATCTAATACCTACTGGGAGAAGATCTTGTTTATAAGTAAGAATGGACTATAGATCTTTAACTTGGATTAACCATTTTAAAGAAATGATTTAGGCCCATTACGTTGCACTTTGGGTTGGGTCATTATAAATATTGTCGGTTGAGATCATACCGACACTAATGCACCCGATCCCATCAGAACTTGAAAGTGAAGCGTGCTTCAAAGAGTGTAGTATTGGAATGGGTGACCTCTTGGGAAGTTCTCTTTTGGTACCATATTTTTTTCCTTTATTTTCATTTTATGTTACCATGTACGTGTTTTTGTTATTAGGATTTTTTAACATAAACTTTTACTACCCATTTTATCGCCTTTTCGTTGAACCACTTATTTTTAAACAAAATAAATTTCAGAGCAGCGACAGGGAGCCGCCCGTGCGAAGTGCGAAGTGCGCCTAAGGCGCCAAACCGCATATAAGGATCGCACATGCATGTGCGTTTGTTAGCAAATCTGATTGACAAAAGCAAAATCTTGATAGTAAACAAACAAGAGAAGTGATGGTGGTATGTTATAAGTAAAAGGCAAGTTTTGTGTGCTTACAAAGAGGGACTAAGTTTTCGGGAAAGGGAGGATTCAAAACAGAAAGTGAAAAATAAGTAAATTATAAGATACAATGATTTGGGGTTAGATCATGCCAGCACTAATGCACCGGATCCCATCCGGAGTCTGAAGTGAAGCGTGCTTGGGCGAGAGTAGTATTGGGATGTGTGACCTTTTGGGGCAAGTCCTTGGGTTGCACCCCATGTTTTTCACTTATTTTCATTATGTTGCCTTGTACGTTTTTTTGTTATTACAGTTTTTTAGGTATTTTTTCTCACCCGTTTTCCCGCCTTTTCATTAAACCACTTTTTTAAACAAAGTGGATTTCAGGGCGGCAATGCGGAGACACACCTGGGAAGTGCTAGGTGCACCAAAAGCGCCAAACATCGTATAAGGATTGCACGCGCGTGTGAATTTGTTAGCAAATCTGAATGCGAGAACATAAATATTTATAGATAACACATAAGGGAAATGATGGTGTATGTTATAAGTAAAAGGCGAGTTTTGTGTACTTACAATGAGGGACTAAGTTTTCGGAAAAGGGAGGGTTCGAAGTGGGAAAAGAGAAATAAGCAAATTACGGGATACAATCATGGGAAGTCCTCGTGCTGTAACCCATTTTTTCCCTTATTATTATTTTACATTGCCCTGTACGTGTAATGACCCAACCCAAAGTGCAACGTAATAAGCCTAAGTCATTTTATAAAATGGTTAACCCAAGTTAAAGATCTATAGTCCATTCTCACTTATAAACAAGATCTTCTCCCAATAAGTATTAGATGTGGGATTAAGTTGAGGGATCTCACATTCTAGGTGAAGATATACTTCAAACTCTGGTGGTCAAGGAAGACTTCGAATTGGGCTCCATACAAGTAGTGTCTATAAATCATCAGGGCAAAAACCACCGTTTCCAGTTCCAAGTCATGGGTTTCATAATTTTTGTAACGATCCGGCCCAAAGTGCAAAGTAATGGGCCTAAGTCATTTCTTTAAATTGGTTGACCAAAGTTAAAGATCTATATAGTCCATTCTCACTTATAAAAAGGATCTTCTCCAAATAGGTATTCGATGTGGGACTAAGTTGAGGGATCTCATAATCCACCCACCTTAGGAAATTTCATCCCTGAAATACTTATACTTGGCCCATTGCTAACCCAGCCTACGACCTTTCTGGCAAATGACCAACAGCCTAGCCAACGTCCCCAGTCCAGCCCGTTGCCGACCCAGCCCAAAGTGAACATAATGGGCCTAAGTCATTACTTTAAAATGGCTAATCCAAGTTAAAAAATCTATAGTCCATTCTCACTTATAAACATGATCTTCTCCCAGTAGGTATTATATGTGGGACTAAGTTGAGGGATCTCACAATCCACCCACCTTAGGAAATTTTGTCCCTGAAATACCTATACTTGGCCCGTTGCTAGCCCCAGCCCATGACCTTTCTGGCCCGTGATAAAACCACTTAGCTGCATAATTAAATGAAGCATGTCAATATAATCCCTATTATGATTTCACTCATTTTTATTATTATTATTACACAAGCAAAGAGTAATTATCCCTTAGGTCATTCTGAGATTAGTAAAAGTCAACTCCCAGCTCATTTTGAGGTTAGAAAACGTCTTCCAGCTCATTCTAAGATTAGGTGGTCTCCCAATTCATTTTAAGATTAATCATAGTCTCCCAGTTTATTTTGAGATTCAAAATCGTGTCCCAGCACCTTCTGAGATTAGGTGGTCTCCCAATTAATTTTGAGATTAGTCATGGTCTCCTAATTCATTTTGAGGTTAGTCATGGTCTCCCAGTTCATTCTGAGATTAGAAATCGCGTCCCAAGTCATTCTGAGATTAGGTGGTCTCAGAACTTATTTTAAGATTAATCATCGTCTCCTAGTTCATTCTGAGATTAGAAAATTGTCTCCTAGCTAATTCTGAGATTAGGTGGTCACCCAATTCATTTTGAGGTTAGTCATGGTATCTTAGTTCATTCTTATATTAGAAATTGTCTCCTGGCTCATTCTGAGATTAGAAAACGTCTCCCAGCTCATTCTGAGATTAGGTGGTCTCCCAATTCATTTTAAGATTAGTCATGGTCTCCCAATTCATTCTTAGGTTAAAAATCGTCTCCCAGCTCATTCTGAGATTAGTGCCGACAAAGGCTACTAATTTGGGGAAATACAACATTTAATATAGTTATACCAGTTGAGAAAATATAACATTTGAAAAAATTATACGAAAAATACAACATTCCAAATAATTATACAGATAATATAACATTTCAAATAATTATGCGGACATACATAGTAATTTTAAATGTACGGCCCAGTGTCAAACTGAGTCAATTCCTTAACCCCGATTATGTTACAGCGCATGGTGGTCGAATCTGGGCTCAGGCCGACTAGGATTGCCAACAAGGGAAAGTACAACATTTCAAATGATTATACAGACACACGTAGTAATTTTGAAGGTGTGGCCCCGTGTCGAACTGAGTCAATTCCTTGACCCCGATTGCGTTACTCCGCATGGTGGTCGAATCTGGGCTCAGACCGACCAGGTCTGCCAATAAGGGAAAGTACAACATTTCAAATGATTATACGGACCTGGATATTTCGAACTCGCTGCTACGACCAATGATCCAAATCTAAACAAGAACATAAAATTATGCATAAGTATAATTTTATTCGATTAGGAATGCATGCAACTAAATGACTAATATATATATATATATATATATATATATATATATATATCACTTATAAAATTCAACAATATTAAATATTAAATTATTGAGGTGATTTAATCAATTAAGTCCTACTTTGCATTTTAAATTAATTATCTAAATCATAAATAATACCTAACTACAGATAAAATAATTATTACTAATAAACAAGTATTTTATTTTTCCTTTGTGTTGATAATTATTTAACCCCAATCTTGATGATTTAGTTTACGGTTATAATTTTTAATCGCTACAATTATTTATAGCATTTTAATTAATTAAGTTATTCAATAAAATTATTTAAAATAATTTGTATTATTTTAATTCATAAATATTACTAATACAACTATTTTAATTTATTTGACTCTATAAAGTTTTGAACTTTGCTTGTTTTTATTATGTTATTTAGGTTCGACGCGAGTGATTGCTACCTAACTATTGTTTAATAATCTATTTTCTACATTAGTAATTCGTTATTAAAATAATCACTTTATTTACCTAATATTAAATTTAATATGGTAATGATAAAATCATTTATTTTATTAATTACTTATAACCCTCTGATTTAATTTAATCGCTTGAATTACACTGTTTAATTATCGACCGTTTATCATTACCGTATTTTTATTACTCGTAGCGATTTCATATAATAATTAGTCAGTTTAGTAACTTTACCCATTACCCATTAAAATAATTATTTTTAAAGATTTATTATGAGTTAATATTATTATTATTTTTTAACTCGAGTCGGTATCGAGCCCAGTGTAATTTACGAGTTTGTATTATTATTTAACTCAAGTTGTGTCGAGTCAAGAATTATTTACAAGTTTGCCTCCCAAGGTAATATTTTTTCTTCTTCTTCTTCTCCGGCATGCTCTATTCCCGACTCCCGGTGCCCTCCAGCCGCCACCGCCGCCGACCACCTCTGGCCCTCGTCAATCGGCGTCGACCAGACCTTCCATGCAGTTGCAGTGTTGCCCTGGCCAACTCCGGCCTTCTTCCAGCCGCGGCGATGCCCACATAATTAATCTATTCAATCGGGCAGGGAAGGATCGAACGTTAGAGAATTAATATTAATTATATTATATTCTCTACCAGGTTAAGTCTACACGGTTAAATATTTTATTCTTTACCCAGTTACCCAGTTAAAGGAATAAAATACTGGTGTTGGTGTGTTTCCACATACCTTAGCCGTCATTTCATTTTATAAAGGACGTCCTCCATCCTAGCCTTCATTTGCATTCTCTTCTCCTCTTCCTTACCGGCGTGTCTTCTTCCTTGCTTAGGTATTTTTTCTATCTCTCTCTTCTTAATTTTCTTGCATACATATTTTAAGTTGATAATAAGCTCTATAATCGTGAGGATTAAAGTTTAAAATCGACAAGGAAGAAACTAAATAGAAATTAAAGTTTAATTTGGCCGACGAGTCCCCTGTTTCGGCGAGATGGGTAAGCACAGGCAAGGTTTCGCTGGGAATCGGTGGCGACGGTCGTTCCGACGTCGGAAGATGATACTACTCTCTTTGTCGATCAATGTAGGGTCAATCTCATGTGTGTGGATGTTGGCCTGGGGTGGTAAATGGCCACAAACAGTGGATGGTAGCAAAAATAGGGGCGGCGACAGTGGGGGAAGAAATTCGGCCTTCCTGGGTGGTGACAGGTTCCAATCTGGGCGGGGAAAGTTGATAGGTCGTGGTGGGTGACGAGGCGACCACCCTATTGAGGCGGCGATGCTCACCGGCGATGGAATCGCCGACGCAAGCGAGCCCCTAGGCAGGCGATGCGAGCGTCGCCGCAGCTGTAAGACGGCCAGAGTTGGCCGGGGTGACACCACAATGGCCTGGCAAGGCTGGTCGACGACGAATGATAGGGGCCAGAGGTGGTCGGCAGTGGCGGCGGCTGGAGGGCGCCTAGAGTCGGGGACAGACCATGCCGGAGAAGAATATGAAGGAAAAAATTACCTTGAGTGGCAAACTTGTAAATAATGCTTGACTCGACACAACTTGACTTAAATAATAATACCAACTCGTAAATAACACTGGGCTCGATACCGACTCGAGTTAAAAAATAATAACAATATTAACTCATAATAAATCTTTAAAAATAATTATTTTAATGGGTTATGGGTAAAGTTACTAAACTAACTAATTATTGTATGAAATCGCCACAAGTAATAAAAATAAGCTAATGATAAACGGTCGATAATTAATAGGTATAATTCAAGCGATTAAATTAAATCGGAGGGTAATAAGTAATTAATAAAATAAAGATTTTAGCTTTACCATATTAAATTTACTATTAGGTAAAGAAAGTGATTATTTTAATAATGAATTTGTAATGCAGAAAATGAGTTATTAAACAATAGTCGGGTGGCAATCACTCGCGTCGAACCTACATAGCATAATGAAAATAAATAAAGTTCGAAACATTATAGAGTCAAATAAATTAAAATAGTTGTATTAATAATATTTATGAATTAAAATAATACAAATTATTTTAAATAATTCGATTAAATAACTTAATTAATTAAAATGCTGTAAATAATAGAAGCGATTAAAAATTGTAATCGTAAACTAAATCATCAAGATTGAGGTTAAGTAATTATCATCGCAAAGGAAAAATTAAATACTTATTTATTAGTAATAATTATTTCATCAGTTGTTAGTTCGTATTTATGATTTAGATAATTAATTTAAAATGTAAAGTAGGACTTAAATGATTAAATCACCTGAATAATTAAATATTTAATATTGTTGAATTTTAATATTGGTATATATATATATATATATATATATATATATATATATATATATATTAGTCATTTAGTTGCATGCATTCCTACTAGAATAAAATTATTCTTATGTATAGTTTTATGTTCTCGTTTAGATTAGGATCATTGGTCGTAGCAGCGAGTTCGAAATATCCAGGTCTATATAATCATTTGAAATGTTGTACATTCCCTTGTTGGCAGCCCTTGTCGGCCTGAGCCGAGATTCGACCACCATGCACAGTAACGCAAACGGGGCCACACCTTTAAAATTACTATGTGTGTCCGTATAATCATTTGAAATGTTGTACTTTCCCTTGTTTGCAGCCCTGGTTGGCCTGAGCGAAGATTCGACCACCATGCACAGTAACACAATCGGGGTCAAGGAATTGACTTAGTCTGACACGGGCGGGCCGCACCTTTAAAATTACTATGTGTGTCCATATAATTATTTGAAATGTTATATTGTCCGTATAAATATTTGGAATGTTGTATTGTCCTTATAATAATTAGAAATGTTATATTTTCTCAAACTGGTATAACTATATTAAATGTTGTATTTTCCCAAATTAGTAGCCTTTGTCGGCACTAATCTAAGAATGAGCTGGGAGACGATTTTTAATCTTCGATTGAACTGGGATACCATGACTAATATCAAAATGAATTGGGAGACCACCTAATCTCAGAATGAGCTGGGAGAAGTTTTTTAATTTCAAAATGAGCTGGGAGACAATTTCATTTCTCAGAATGAACTGGGAGACCATGACTAATTTTAAAATGAATTGGGAGACCACCTAGTCTCAAAATGAGATGGGAGACAATTTTCTAATCTCAAAATGAAATGGGAGACCATGACTAACCTCAAAATGAATTGGGGAACCACCTAATCTTAGAATGAGATAGGAGACAATTTTCTAATCTCAGAATGAAGTGAGAGACCATGACTAATATCAAAATGAAATGGGAGACCACCTAATCTAAAAATGAGCTGGGAGACAATGTTCTAATCTTAGAATAAACTAGGAGACCACGACTAACCACAAAATAAATTGGAGGACCATGACTAATCTCAAAATGAATTGGGAGACCACCTAATCTTTGAACGAGCTGGGAGATGATTTATAATCTCAGAATGAACTGGGAGACCGTGACTAATCTCAAAATGAATTAGGAGACTACCTAATCTTAGAATGAGCTGGGACACATTTTCTAATCTCAAAATGAGCTGGGAGTCGACTTTTACTAATCTCAGAATGACCTGAGAGACAAATTACTAATCTCAGAATGACTTGAGGGATAATTACTCTTTGCTTGTGTAATAATAATAATAATAATGAGTGAAATGATAATAGGGATTATACTGACTTGTTTCATTTAATTATGCGGCTTAGTGGTTTTATCACTGACGCAGAATTGCCTCCGCAGGTGAGCGGCTTTGGGACTAAAGAATAGAAGTGTGGTTGGTGGTTCTGTTACCAACCCAGGTAAGGTGAATCGATAATAAAGTTGGACTTCCTTATTATTCTCTTGTGTTATAAATGTGGCTATGGGAAACGGTCCGAGATTGTGGGACGGTTATTTTATATTTTAGAGACCATGATTTATTGTTATGATTCATATTATATGTTGTGAGACATATTTGCTGTATTCAATTCATGTTCTGGAATGTTATATCTACATTACCTATATTTTTAAGTAACACCTAGTCCGATTCGGGCGGGTCGTTACAATTTTGCTCATGAATCTTCAATTCATGAGAGGCATAGGCCACCACCTTACCTTGTTGCATAAGGATGCATCCTAAACCCAACCGTGACGCATCATTGAAGTCTACGAATCCTTCATTACCATTTTGCAGGGTCAAAACCGGTGCAGTTGTTAAACTCTTCTTTAGAGAGTGGAAAGCCTCCTCACACTTACTACTCCATTCAAACTTGACCCTCTTCCTTGTGAGTTTTGTCATCGATGCTACTAAGGAGAAGTTTTTAATGAATTTCTTATAGTAACCCGCTAAACCAAGGAAGCTTATGATATCAGTAACCGACTTTGGTTGTGGCTAATTAGTGACTGCTTTCACTTTTGATGGATCCACTGTAATTCCAGCCTTTGATACAATATGACAAAGGAAGTTTACCTCTTTCAACCAGAAGTCACACTTTGAGAGCTTGGCGAACAGTTGATTTTCTCTTAGAACTCGAAGAGTGATGGATAGGTGCTTCACATGCTCTTCTTCATTATTTGAATAGACCAGAATGGTGTCCACAAACACGATAATAAACTTGTCCAGGTATGCGTGGAATACTGTGTTCATGAGTGACATAAAGGCCGCTGGTGCATTTCTTAGACCAAAAGACACAACCAGAAACTCATAATATCCATACCGAGTTCGGAAAGCCATTTTCTGTATGTCTAACTCCTTTACTCGCAACTGGTGATAACCAGACTGCAAGTCTATCTTAAAAAATATTCTGACTGTTTTTAGCTGATCAAACAAGTCATAAATTCTCGTTAAGGGGTACCAATTCTTGACTGTCACTTGATTGATTTTTCGATAGTCAATACACAGCTGAAGTGATCCATCTTTCTTCTTCACAAAAAGAATAGGGGCTCCCAAAGGTGAAGTACTTGGTCTGATGAAACCTACCTGCAACAACTCTTCTAATTGACTCATTAACTCCTTGAGTTCTGCTGGAGCCATACAGTATGGTGCTTTAGAAATTAGTGTTTTTCCAGGTGCTAAGTCAATGGCGAACTCCACTTCCCGCTTAGGAAGTAACCCTGGAAGTTTTTCTAGGAATACACATATTCCTAGACTGAATCCTCCCCCTAAACCAAATTTGTGAATGTTAGCGCTTTCTTCTAGACAACGGGCTCTGGAAAATATTGTCCATTGAAAGCTGCCACAAATTCCACCCACGTGATGGAAGAAATCTCACGTCGATAGAAGGTGGTTTTTTTCCATGGATTTCCACCAGTAAGATGCTTCCTCTTGAAACATGCATGTTGCCAATCTCACTTGATGGCGGTGGGGCGCCAAGAGAGCTCTAAACGCTTTTTCGATGATGTCAATCCAGCTCTCCGTCTTCATTGGATCGATCCCTCCAACAAATAGTTTAGCTCCATTCTTCCAGAACTTTTCCACAGTGTAACGGTCACTGTCATCAACATCTAGCGGCACTGGTCGGACTACGGTGGCACTAGGTTTGGACGCTCCCCTTGCTCGCCCGGGTATGCTAACCCTACCCACCCTTGGGCACTCCCCTAACCACCATCTGGGGTAATTCTAGGACTCGCTGCTGCCCGCTCTTGGGCATTGCCCTGACCACCATTTAGGGTGATTCTGGGACCTGCTGCCAAGTTTGATGCTCCATTCCTTGCTACCACTCCCGGTAACCGCTGAACGATATTCTGAAACACAGAATTTGTATTTTTTGAAGGCTGCACTACTCCCTGTATGGCCGTCATGATCTGGGCCAACACATTCTCTGTGTTCAAATTTGACTGCGCAGATCGGCTTGACTTTCTATGTGTGCCTGCCATCTGAAACATCGAACCATCATGGTTCATTATATGTTCTTGTTTCAGTTTTGACTTAGGTTTATTAGCGAATGAATTTGTCAATTAATAACACAACACAGTGGGAAAAGATAATTATTAGACTTTTCAACATGGTACTTGATTCATAAAATGTGAGCTAGTGGGAAACCGGGCTCTGATACCACTTATAATGACCCGGGCCAAAGTGTAACGTAATGGGCCTAAGTCATTTCTTTCAAAGTGGTTAACCAAGTTAAAAATCTATAGTCCATTCTCACTAATAAACAGGATCTTCTCCCAGTAGGTGTTAGATGTGAGATTAAGTTGAGGGATCTCACAAAGGTGGTGGCCTATGCCACTCGTTAATTGAAGATTAATGAGCAAAAATATGCCTCTCTACTTGTATGGAGCCCAGTTCGAAGTCTTCACTAACCACCAGAGTTTGAAGTATATGTTCACCCATAATGACCTTAACCTTCGATAGAGGTGGTGCATAGAATATTTGAAGGACTACGACTTCCAAATCTTATACCATCCAGAGAAAGCAAATGTGGTAGCCAACGCTTTGAGTCAGAAGGGCAAAGTGGACAAAAGTCAACAGCTAGGTAGACTTTGGGCCATGTCAGTAGAAGTGGTAGCTATCAACCCGGTGGAGCAACTAACAGGCTTACTGGCAAATTTGGTTGTTTCCAATGATTTAGTTGATCGTGTTAAGCTAGCACGAATGGGTGATGATGAGCAGAATAAAATGTTGGACAAGATTCCTGACATTGTAGCTGATTCAAATAGTGTGATTAGATTTAGAGGAAGGTTGTGTGTACCCAAGGATAATGCACTGAGGCGGAATATCTTGGAGGAGGCTCATCGCTTAAAGTTCTCGATACACCCTGGAGTTACTAAAATGTATCAGGATTTAAAGCGAACCTATTGGTGGATTGGGATGAAGAGGGATGTTGTGGATTTTGTCTCTAAGTGTCAGACTTGCCAATAGATCAAAGCCCACCATTAACTACCTGTAGGACTATTGCAACCTATAGATATACCAATGTGGAAACGGAAGTGTGTCACATGAAATTTTATTTCAAAGCTCCCGAGAACTCACTAGAAGCATGACTCCATATGGGTAATTGTGGACCGACTAACTAAGGGTAGCTCACTTCATCCCCACGAAATCAATGAGGACGGCGGAATACCTGGCAGGATTATATGTTGACAATATTGTCAAATTGTATGGGATTCCAAAGGAGATAGTTTCCGACTGTGGTCCCCTATTCACCTCACATTTCTCTCAAGCTTTCGAAAAAGCCATGAGAACTCAAATTAAATTTAGTATAACATATCATCCCCAAACTGATGGCCAGAGTGAGAGGACTATTCAAACTTTGGAAAATTTGTTAAGTGCTTGCATTCTTGACGGGAGAGGTGGCTGGGAGAACCACTTACTTTGGCTAAATTTTTTACAATAACTCTTAGCAAGCCAGTATAAGGATGGCATCATTGAAGCCTTATATGGTAGGCCCTGCAAATCTCCATCGTGTTGGCTGGAGTCTACCGAGGCAGTTATAGTCGGGCCAGAGATGGTGTGGGAAGCAATTGAAAAGGTGAAACTCATTCAGCAAAGACTTAAGGCAGCTCAGGATTGATAAAAGAGTTATGTGGATACTCGAAGGAAGGACCTAGAGTTCCAAGTTGGGGAGTTTTTGTACCTAAAGACATTTCCTACGAAGGGGGTGATCAGATTTAAAATATCAGGGAAGTTGAAGCCAAGATTCATAGGACCGTTTCCAATCTTGGATTGAGTAGGGAATTGTGCATATAGATTAGCATTGTCACCAAGCCTATCTGGAGTACACAATGTTTTCCATGTGTCAATGCTAAAGAAATATATACAAGATGAGGATCATATCATCACAAATTTTGAAGACCTAGAGCTACAATCAAATTTAACGTATGAGGAAAAACCGATCTGCATCCTGGCCAGAGAGATAAACACACTCAGCAACAAGGAAATTCCTTTGGTAAAAGTATTGTGGAAAAATCGACAGCATCATGGGTTCCTTCACAGCAGTTCAGGCCACCGGAATAGTCCACAACGGATGACCTTCTCACCTGAATTCATGTTGGCGAAGTGCAGAAGTAGGGAGAACAACCATACTCCATGCAACGTCCAAAGGTGGCCAATCTTTCCTGTTTTGATGCTAGTCGGAGGTCATGGAACATCTGAATTGGAGCAAGGTGCAAGAAAGGGGTCTTGAGGGTGGGAGAAGAGGAACATGCCTGGTTTGTTGCAGGACGACGTCTTGGATCGCTGTTGTAAATCACGCACATGAGGCCTCCTCGCTTGCTGGGAGAAGAGGAACATGCCTGGTTTGTGGTTGATGCTTTGTTGGGATGGTTAGATGGTGGTTCAATTGGGTGCCAAGATAAGGGTGGGAGGAGAAGGACGAACTAGTTTTTGGAGAAGAGAAGAATGGCGACGGGAAGAAGAAGAAGGAGGAGGATGGTAGTTTTGTAAATATGGATTGACTCGCTACCGACTCGAGTTTAAAAAAATAATACTAACTCGTAATAAATCTTTAAAAAATAATCATTTTAATGGGTTATGGTTAAAGCTATAGTTGGGTAACAATATTAAATTTAATATTAGGTAAATATAGTAATTATTTTAAAAACGAATCAGTAATGTACAAAATAGGTTATTAAACTATAGTCGGGTAATAATCACCCGCATTGAACCTAAATAGTATAATGAAAATAAATAAAGTTTGAAACTTTATTGAGTCAAATAATTTAAAATAATTATATTAATAATATTTTTGAATAATAAAAATTATTTTAAATAATTTAATTGAATAACTTAATTAATTAAATTGCTAAAAATAATAGTAGCGATTAAAAAAATTATAACCGTAAACTAAAACATCAAGATTGGGGTTAAGTAATTATCATCGCGAAGGAAAATTAGATACTTGTTTATTAGTAGTAATTATTTTATCAATTGTTAGGTATTAATAATGATTTCGATAATTAATTTAAACGTAAAGTAGGACTTAAATGATTATATCACATGAATAATTAATTATCACACTAGATTTGTTGAGAATTTAATATTTAATATTTTTGACTTGTTACATGTTATGTTGCCAAAAAAATTAATATATATATTAGACATATAGCTGCATGCATTCCTACTCGAATAAAATTATACTTATGTATAATTTTATTTTCTCGTTCAGATTAGGATCATTGGTGGCAGCTACGAGTTCAAAATATCCATGTTCATATAATCATTGTTGTACTTTCACTTCTTGGCAGCCCTGGTCGACCTGAGCCCAGATTCGACCACCATGCACTGTAACGCAATCGGGGTTAAAGAATTGACTTAGTCCGACACGGGGCTGTGCCTTTGAAATTACTATGTGTGTCCGTATAATTATTTGATATGTTATATTTTCCAAAACTGGTATAATTATATAAATTGTTGTATTTCCCCAAGCTGGTATAACTATATGAAATGTTGTATTTTCCCAAACCGGTAGCCTTGTCAGCACTAATCTGAGAATCAGCTGGGAGGCAATTTCTAATCTTAGAATGAACTGGGAGACCATGACTAATCTTAAAATGAATTAGGAGACCACCTAATCTCAGAATGAGCTGGGAGACAATTTCTAATCTCAGAATGAACTGGGAGACCATGACTAATCTCAAAATGAATTGGGAGACCACCTAATCTCAGAATGAGCTGGGAGACAATTTCTAATCTTAGAATGAACTAGGAGACCATGACTAATCTCAAAATGAATTGGGAGACCACCTAATCTCAGAATGAGCTGGGAGACGACTTTTACTATTCTTAGAATGACCTGAGAGACAAATTAGTAATCTCAGAATGAGCTGAGAGATAATTACTAAAGACTTGTGTAATAATAATAAAAATAACGAGTGAAATGATAATAGGGGTTATATTGACTTGTTTCATTTAATTATGCGGCTTAATGGTTTTATGACTAATGCAGAATTGCCTCTGCAAGTGAGTAGCATTGGACTGAAAAATAGAAGTGTGGTTGGTGTTTCTTTTACCAACCTTGGTATGGTGAATCGATAAAAAAGATGGACTTCCTTATTATTCTTTTGTGTTTTGAATGTGGCTATCGGAAATGGTCTGAGACTGTGGGACAGTTATTTTATATTTTAGAGAACATGATTTATTGTTATGATTTACATTATATTGATAGAGACTAATTTGCTATATTTAAATTCATGTTCTGGAATGCTACATTTACATTAAGTATATTTTCAAGTAACGCCCGGTTCGGTTCGGGCGAGTCGTTACAAGTCTTTAATGAATTTCCTGTAGTAACCCACTAAACCAAAGAATCTTCTGATATCAGTGACTGACTTGGGTTGTGGCCAATCAGTGACTACTTTCACTTTTGATAGATCCACTACAACTCTGGCCTTTGAGATAATATGAACAACGAAGTTTACCTCCTTTAACCAGAAGTCACACTTTGAGAATTTGGCAAACAGTTGATTCTCCCTTAGGACTTGAAGAGAATGGAGAGGTGCTCCACATGCTCCTCTTCATTATTTGAATAAACCAGAATGTCGTCCACAAACACGATAATTAACTTGTCCAATTATGCATGAAATATTGTGCTCATGAGTGACATAAAGGCCACTAGTGCATTTGTTAGACCAAAAGGCATAACAAGAAACTCATAATGCCCATAGCGAGTTCAGAAAGCCATTTTGAGTATGTCTGACTCCTTTACTCACAACTGGTGATAGCCAGACCACAAGTCTATCTTTGAAAATTCTCTGACTATTTTTCGCTGATCAAACAAGTCATCAATCTTTGGTAAGTGGTACCGATTCTTAACTATCACTTGATTAAGTTGTCGATAGTCAATACATAGCGGAAGTGATCCTCATTCTTCTTTACAAAAAGGGGCTCCCTAGGGTAAAGTACTTGATTGGTTGAAACCTACCTGCAACAACTCTTCTAGTTATCTCTTTAACTCCTTGAGTTATGCTGGAGCCATGCGGTATGGTGCTTTAGAAATTTGTGTTATTCCAGGAGCTAGGTCAATGGCGAACTCCAGTGCCTGCTTAGGACGTAGCCCTGGAAGTTCGTCTGGGAATACATCGGGAAGCTCTGCAACCACAGGAATCATGGATATCTCTTTGGGTTTTGACTCAGACTCAAATGAGTTAGCCAAAAAGGCTGCCAACCTTACTTTATCATGGTGGGGCACCGATAGAGCCCTAAAAGCTTTTTCGGTAATGTCTATCCTGCTCTCCGCCTTCATTGGATTGATCCCCCCAATAAATACCTCAACTCTAATCTTCCTGAACTTTTCCATAGTGTAACGGTCACTATAATCAATAGCTGGCAGCACTTGTCAGACTACTGCTGGCACTGGGTTTGGACGCTCACCTTGCTCGCCCTGGTCCGCAAACCTACCCGCCCTTGGGCACTTCCCTGACCACCGTCTGGGGTGATTCTAGGACCCGCTGCTGAGTTTGAGGCTCCATTCCCCACGACCACTTCCGGTAACCGCTAAACAATATTTTGAACCACATAATTTGCATTTTCTGAGACCTGTGCCAGTCCCTGTATGGCCATCAGGATCTAGGCCAATAGATTCTCCATATTCGAATTTGACTGAGTTGGTTGGTTAGACTGTCTACGAGTGACTGCCATCTGAAACATCGAAACTTTTCCATCATGGTTCATTAATATGTTCTATTTCAATTATGACTTAGGTTTATTAGCAAATAAATTTGTTAATTAATAACACCAAACATTGGGAAAAGAAAAGTACTGGACTTTTCAACAAAGTACTTGAGTCATAAAATGTGAACAAGTGGGAAACCAGGCTCTAATACCACCTATAATGACCCGCCCGAAATGGACCGGGTGTTACGTAAAAATATAATTTGTTGTAAACATAACATTCCAGAACATGAATTGTAATACTGCAAATTAGTCTAGAGTTTTTAAATCATAGAAATAAAACATGTTCTGATAGTATATGACAATATATAAAATAACCAACCACTGTCTCTGATAGATGTCTTGAGTCAAGGCCAAGTGCTCGACGTGAGCCTTGGTCGGTGAACTAGTACAGATGTCTGGAATCTCGCACAGTGTCGCCCACTACAACTCCACCCATAACCAGGTGTAATTCTGCTACCCATCGGCAGCAAGGGTCCTGACGAACCATCCCTTTGACCCAGCAACCAGAGAGGTCGTTGGGGGTGTGAGGGGATGCCTTGAAATCTTTGTTTACAGTTGCCCATTATGCCAAAATTCAGATCCGCCGGCCATGGCAAAATTCTAATTTTTAATTTAGTTTTAGTTTTTTATTGTTGATTTCAGACTTAATTTCTCATGTTTATCAAGCTTATTATCAATTAACAAGACATGAATGCATGGAAATTAAGAAGAGGGAGATGGGAAGGATAACCAAGCAAGTAAGAAGCACTGGTATGGAAAAGGAGAACTAGGCGGCTAAGGTGAGGAAGAAGCCCATTACACCAAAAATGACGTCCTCTTCCAAAATTTTAAAAATGAAAATGATGGCTAGGGTATGTGAAAACACCCCTACACCAGTATTTCATTTGATAAGGTAAATAACAAAATATATTAACTGGGTAGAATTAACCAGGTAGAGAATAATAATAATTCTCCAACGTTCGGTCCTTCTCGGACTGCATTCGGTCCATCCCAGACCGCATTCCATCCTTCCCGGACCGCATTCGGTACATCCCAGACCGCGTCGAATATATTAATTTTTTTTCACATTCTTTACACAAATGTTCGGAATAATCTAAGCCCCATGAACCGAACCAAAATCCCACTGCCATGCAAACAATCTTAAGAAAAGAATAGTGCAATAATAGAGTCCTTCAGTTGTCCCGACTCTACCAATCTTTCCATGCTCATACCTGTGGAGGCAATTCTGCGTTAGTGATGAAAATACTATGTCGTATAATTACAAGAAACAATCAATATATTCCACAACATCTGATCTACGTCTGTAACGACCCGGCCCAAAGTGCAATGTAATGGGCCTAAGTCATTTCCTTAAAATGGTTAACCTAAGTTAAAGATCTATAGTCCATTCCCACTTATAAATAGGGTCTTCTGCCAGTAGGTATTAGATGTAGGATTATGTTGAGGGATCTCACAATCCACCCTCCTTAGGAAATTTTGTCCCCGAAATTCCTAAACTTGGCTGGTTGCTAACCCCAGCCCACGACCTTTTTGGTCGTGACCGGCAGCCTAGCCAACGTCCCTAGTCTTGGGCCATTGCTAACCCCAGCCCGCAACCTTCTTCAGCCCGTGACCGGCAGCCTCGCCAATGTCCCTAGTCCAGCCCACCGTCTAGCACGTAACCAGGTTGCTTTGATACCACCTGTAATGGCACGCTCGAACCGGACTAGGTGTAACTTAAAAATATATTTTGTTGTAAACATAACATTCCAGGACATGAATTGTAATACTGCAAATAAGCCTATAATTTATAAATCATAAAAATAAAACATGTTCAGATAGCATATGACAATATATAAGATAACCGTCCCATAATCTCATACCGTTTCCCATATCCACAATTATAACACAAGATAGTAACAAGGAAGTCCAATTTATTATTGATTCACCATACCTACGTTGGTAAAAGAGCCACCAACCACACTTCTATTCTTCAGTCCAAAGCTGCTCACCTACGAAGGCAATTCCCCGTTAGTGGTAAAACTAGTAAGCCACATTATTAAATAAAACAAGTCAATAAAATCCCTATTAACGTTTCAAGAGTCTTTTAATTGATATGAGCCTAAGCCAAGCTCGTTATATGATGGGAGGGGTGGTCACCCCATCCAGTTACCATCCCAAGCAAGCGCACACACGCTACGTGGTCCACAACATAGAGTTACCGATATTTACCATTGACTCACCCACTCGGTATCACAAGTGCATAATGAGCCTACTTGCGCCACTGCGGCCTGTCACCCCTTTCGGCCTGGGGGCAGGTATTCAATCTTTTAGGGGGTGCTGCCCTCCCGAATTAAGTCAACCCCGGTTGCGTTCCAGTGCATGGTGGTCAGATACTTAAGTCAACGAAGACTCCGACATAGTAATTTTAAAGGTACGGCCCCGTTTCGGACTGAGTCAATTCTTTGACCCCAATTGCGTTCGCACGCATGGTGGTCGAATCTGGGCTCAGGCCGACCCGGGTGCCAACAAGGGAAAATACAACGTATCAAAAAATTATACGGACCTGGATAGTTTGTAAGTGAACTCACAAATGTGACCAACGATCCTAATTTGAACGAGAACATAAAATTATACATAAGTATAATTTTATTCGAGTAGAAATGCATGCAACTAAATGATTAAGATATATATATATATATATATATATATATATCACTATTAAAATTCAACAATATTAAATATTAAATTATTCATGTGATATAACCATTTAAATCTTACTTTACATTTTAAATTTATTATCTAAATCATAATTCACACTTCACCAATGGTAAAGTAATTATTAATTTATAAACAAGTATTTACTTATTATTAATAGTATAGTTTTTTTGAGATAATAATTACTTAACCACGATCTTGATGATTTAGTTTACGGTTATAATATTTAATCACTATCCTTATTCATAGCATTTTAATTAATTAAGTTGTACAATTAAATTATTTAAAATAATTTTTATTATTCTAATTCAAAAATATTATTAATACAATTATTTTAAATTATTCGAATCGATAAAAATTTTAAACTTTATTTATTTTCATTATGATATTTAGGTTCGTTGCTTGTGATTTGTTTACATGATTATATTTTAATAACCCATTTTATATATTACTGATGTAACACCCCGATTCGGCTCACCCGTGAACCGACCCGAAAATGTCACCGGCGACCGAACCGTTTGCTAATCTACTAGATTCGGTTAAGCCGACCAGGATCTACTCTCGGCGTTTCAAGATGGAGATGCAAATGTGAAATGCATGAATGGGAACAATTGGGTTCTAACGCGGTCCTACATGCATGCTATGATGTACAAGCAAAATAAGACAAAACAACAAATGCGAAACCAAAAGAAAATATATACTATTTTATAAAAATACGATAACACATAACAATCTACCATGACATTAAATCATTATCTCATTCGTTTTTACCCGAGCCGAGTCTGAACTCCAAGGCTCCCTACTCATTCATATTTATCAGTTCGTTTCATGACAAGTAATTCATTCAAGCAAACACATCAAAATTATCATTTACATAACAATAACACACCATCATTATACATACGATACACGTGGCAGGTACATGTGTGCGCGGTTCCGTGCTGCTCCTCCGCAGTCCGGACAACTTTCATCGCTCGCATTCCTCACCTACATATATATAGAAAAACCGTCAGTAACGAGTGTTACCGGCCCGGAAAATAACTAATATCAATCTGGCACAGGAGAGCAAACTCTCCTGTTGAATGAAAACCATATACTTCCTCAAGAACTCTCATCAGGGCACATACGGGAGCCGTCGCCCTCGGGTCGACAGCGTCCCCCTATCTTTCACATTCTCATGCCTCGGCCATTTCTCTATTGCTTCTCGCGTCAAATCTCATTCCTTTCCGCCCTCTGCACCTTCCATATTACTCCTGGCCTTGAGCACGAAGGCCGAGTACTCTCAGGCAGTCGCCTTCAGTACCCTTTGAAACCACAAGTCTAGACATGCGCTGCAATGCAGTACCCGTGAACCTCCACACTTCTCCGGGTTTGAGGAACTCAAAGGTGGAGTTGTCAGGATCCCTCGGGAATGAAACGGCCTGCACACCACTCCAGAGCCCACTGTCGACACACACGTGCCCGCTCGCGTAGCACGGTAGTCGGATTTCCCTCATTCAGTCTCTCACAAAAACACGAAAACGATACATATATATAGGTCTGGGTTGGGATTTATACAATAGGCCCGAAGGCAACATGAGCTGGATCTGAAGTTCGAAAACAAACTCGAGGGATCTCATCCTCGAGGGTTATTAATCCGGAAAATCGTTGGCTAAATGGCCCGAGTTAAGTGGGATTCGATAAAACGCCACTTAACTCGTCCTGCACATAATAAATCAAATACACAAGAGAGTAGCGTAAATCAGAGAATGAGTCCTAAACGGACCTGGTAGAAGCTCCAAACGGGTCCACGCGCCTAGGCGGCGAGCTCCTACACCGTACCTACACAATCAAGCTAAAAACTAACGCCCGCATGATGAATCACACATCCTATAGCATGCACACACAATCAACACAATCACGCATCAATCAACACACATCAACCTATATCAATTCTAGCAAGTCTACTTAGGTTAGTTTGCATTAATCATGATCATTACATAGTTACCCTAATTGGTTTCTTAACCTCCATTTTTAACACCACTTAATCAACAATTTCATATTTTATCCTTAATCAAATCTACATTTATATATATTATTATAACACACAATTCACCAATCCTAGCATGTAATTCTAATAATCAATACTTTAAAAAAAATTAAATTAAAATAAATTATACCTCGCGCCGTCGAAAATCGGCGACGGCTAGGGTTCCCGTTTCGTGGCTCGAAACTCGAATTCGGCGCCTAGCGGCGTCCGAATTCTGATCAGATTGGACCGGGTGCATTCGGTGGATGATCCGGCGAATTTCCCATGAATCCAATTTTCCGGCGGTTCCGGCGGTTTTCCGGCGGATTCCGACGGTTTTTCGGCAATGATTCGGGACAGGGCAATCAGGGGGTCTATCGGCACCAGCTCGACGAGCTCGGTCCGATGGTGGTGTCAAACAGGGTAACTGAGGTGGCGATGGCCGTCGACGGCGGCGTCGAAAATGGGCGGCGGCGGCGGCGTGCTACGATCGGGGCTCCGGCCGGCCTCGACGGCACTCGGGATGGTGGGGGAAATGTCGGCGACGGTGAGGGGGTGCTCGTCAGGGTCACAGCGGTGGCGGTGCGGCCCGGACGGCATCGGAATCCGGCCCGAAGCGGTGACGGCGAGGCGGCCTCGTGGAGCCGCGGCGGCGCGCAGGCGGGCGATCGCTGGCCGGGGTTGGTCGTGGCGGCACGGCGACGGCACGGCAAGGCGGGGCGGCGACATTCGGCGGCAGCACGGCGGCGGCACGGCGGCGGGGGTTTGGGTGAAGAATGGTCGGGAGGGAGAAAAATACCCTCAATGGCAGTTTCGTAAATAAGTATTGAGTCGATTCCTACTCGAGTCAAAATAATAACTAATTCGTAATAAATTCTAAAAAAAATCTAGAAAAATATGGAAAAATTCCATAAAATAAAACAAACACAACAACATCCAAATGGCATGCTCTATAACTAATAACCCACTCAAATATAATCCAACGCATCCTAACACGTTATTCGGCCTAAAACTATTTCTCCGATCAAACGTATAAAAAGAAAAAAATACTGCATACTTTCATATATTCTGATAACTCATTCCTCACCATCTTCTCGGCGTTATCATCATATATTCAGGTACACCTGACTCTCATCGCTCATAACTCACAGCTGGTCTCGACTCAGCACGCGGTTCATGAAACTGACTCGACTCGAACCAACGGTCGAACCGACTGGTTCGGTAACGTAAAACCCTGACTCGAGTCACGGGTTTTACAACTGACTCGTTATTAAAATAATCACTTCATTTACTTAATATTAACTTTGATATGGTAAAGGTGAAATGTTTATTTTATTTTATCGCCTATAACCATCCGATTTAATTTAATCGTGTGTTGTGCGCCGATTAATTATCGACCGTTTATCATTACCATATTTTTTAATTACTAGTGGCAATTTCATACAATAATTAATTAGTTTAGTAACTGTACCTATAACCCATTAGTATTATTTTTAACTCGAATCGGTATCGAGTCAACCCATATTTACAAACTGCCATCTACTTCTTCCCCAACATCCCTTCTTCTCCTACCTTCTTCTTTGCACCAAAACAGATCTGTCTTTCTTCTTCTTCCACCCAAAACCACATCACGTCCTTCCCTAGCTGCTTCCCTTCCCTAGCAATCCAATTGGAAGCCTAAGCTCGTGCATTACAACAAATATCCAAGGCGAATCATTTTCTGTGCCAAGGCGCGCGTTGTCTGGCCAGCAGCACCGCCGGAACTACAAGGAGAACTCCGTCCGGCCAGCAGCACCATTGGGAACATTCCCCTTCTCCCCACATGACAACCCAACGTCAAGGCCAACCGCTGTGAGCATGCACGGCATGAGCCTTGGCCGGCAAACTGGTATAGATGTCTGGAATCTCCCACAGCATCGCCCACTACAACTCCACCTATAACCAGGTGTAATTCCACCACCCATCGGCAGCAAAGGTCCAGGTGAGCCATCCCTTCGACCCAGCAACCAGAGAGGTCGTCGGGGGTGTGAGGGGATGCCTTGAAATCTTTGTTTACAGTCGCCCATCATGCCAAAATTCAGACCCGTCGGCCATGGCGAAATTCCAATTTCTAGTTTAGTTTTGGTTTTTTATTGTTTGTTGCAGACTTAATTTCTCATGTTTATCAAGCTTATTATCAATTAAAAATAATATGCATGCAAGAAAATTATGAAGAGGGAGATAGGAAGGATACCCAAGCAACGAAGAAGCACCAGTAAGGAAGAGGAGAACTAGGCGGCTAAGGTGAGGAAGACACCCCTTACCCCAAAAATGACGTCCTCTTTCAGAATTATAAAAATGAAAATGATGGCTAGGGTATGTGAAAACACCCCTACACCCGTATTTCAATTAACTAGGAAAATAATAAAATATATTAACCGGGTAGAATAATTGGGTAGAAAATAATAATAATTTTCCAACGTTCCTTCCTTCCCGGACCGTGTCGAATATATTATTATTATTTTTTCACAGTCTTTACAATTGTGAGATCCCTCAACTAAATCCCACATCTAGTACCTACTAGGAGAAGATCCTATTTATAAGTGAGAATGAGCTTATAGATCTTTAACTTGGGTTAACCATTTATTATAAGATCCCTAAACTAAATCTCACGTCTACTACCTACTGGGAGAAGATCCTGTTTATAAGTGAAAATGAACTGTAGATCTTTAACTTAGGTTAACCATTTATTGTGAGTTCCCTCAACTAAATCCTACATTTAATACATACTGGGAGAAGATCTTGTTTATAAGTGCGAATGGACTATAGATCTTTAACTTGGGTTAACCATTTTATGGAAATGACTTAGACCCATTACATTGCACTTTGGGTCGGGTCGTTACGGGTGGTATCAGAGCTCGGTTTCCCACAAGCTCACACTTTATGACTCAAGTACCTTGTTAAAAAGTCCATTACTTATTTTTTCCCAATGTATTATGCTACTAATTGACAAATTCATTTGCTAATAAGCCTAAGTCATAACTGAAAAAGAACATATAGATGAAAAATTTTCGATATTTCAGATGGCAGGCACACGTAGAAAGTCGAACCGATCTACTCAGTCGACTTCGAACACTTTAGAAGATACAAATTCTGTGGTTTTGATTATCATTCAGCGGTTACCGGGAGTGGTAGCAGGGAATGGAGCCCCAAACTCAGCAGTAGGTCCCAAAATCATCCCGAACGGTGGTCAAGGAAGTGCCTAAGGGCGGGCAGGGATAGCTAACCCGGGCGAGTGAGGGAGCATCCAAACCCAGTGCCACTGGTTGTTTGACAAGTGTTGCTGCCAGCTATTGATGATAGTGACCGTTACATTGTGGAAAAGTTATGGAAGAATGGAGCTGAGGTATTTATTGGAGGGATCAATCCAATGAAGACGGAGAGCTAGATAGACATTACTGAAAAAGCGTTTAGGGCTCTGGGTGTGCCCCACCGGCATCAAGTGAGGTTGGCAACATGCATGCTTCAGGAGGAAGCATCTTACTGCTAGAAATCCATGGAAAAAATGACATTCCATCGACATGAGATTTTTCCATCACGTGGGTGGAATTTGTGGCAGCTTTCAATGGATAATATTTTCCAGAGCCCGTGGTCCAGAAGAAAGCACTTGAGTTTGCCAATTTGGTTCAGGGAAGGATTTAGTCCGGGAATACGCCAAGAAATTCTTACAGCTGGAGCATTTTGCACCTAGGATTCTGGCAACTGATAAGGCTAAAACCGACAAATTCTTTTGGGGATTGAAGCCAGAATTGAGGGGTAAGATTACTATAGCGCCAAGGAGTACGATAACCGAGGTGATCGATTCAGCCACTACTCAGGAATTGGTATTCGAGTTTAATCAGGAACAGAATCAAGGAAAGGTTACTTCACAACACAAAAATTCCACCCCTGTTAGTAACCAAAACAGGTCAGTAGGACACCAATAGCAGAACTAGCGAGGGAACATAGAGGGGAACTTTAAAAGGAAGTTTGAGGATATCCCGTGGAAGCGATGTCAGAATTGCAACAAGATGCATTCAGGGAAATGCAAGGAGCCCCGTAGGTGCTTCAACTATGGAAGAGCAGGACACATACAGAGGGAGCGCCGTCAGCCTTTGAAGCAACAACAGGAGAAGCCTAAGAAAGGGAAGGCACCAGCTCCTATTCGCTTCCTGGCACCTACACAACCGGCAGACAAAGGAAAGGCAAAACTCTATGCAGTTGAAGTCGACGACGTTGAGGAGGATGATCACACCGTCGGAGGTAAAATTCTAATCGAAGGAGTCATTGTGGATGTTTTATTTGATTTGGGGTGTACACATTCATTCATCTCATCTCAAATAGTCAAGAGGTTAGGACTCCAAGCATCCCCATTATCCAAGTCCTATAGAGTCAGTATTACAACAGGAGACGGTGAAGTCACAACTTTAGGAGCAACTAACCTATCCTAAGATATACAAGGGAACCCTATGTGTTGAACTTTATCATGTATGGGGTAAAAGGGTATGATGTACTATTGGGAATGGACTGGTTGTCTGCACACCAGGCTTTTCTTGGCTGTACAGGGAAGAGAGTGGTGTCAAAACCTTGTAATTATGAGATGGGAGTCATTTTCCAAGGTTCATTGCATAATCCATCTTCATGTATCCTGTCGATCAATGAGGAAGTCGAGTTGCTTGGTGAGGTTTGTAAAGCCTTTTTGGCTAACTTTATTGAGTATGAGTCAAAACCCAAAGAGTTGTTCATGATTCCTATGGTAGCGGAGTTTCCCGAAGTATTACTAGATGAACATCGAGGGTTACGTCTTAAGTGGGTAGTGGAGTTCACCATTGACCTAGCACCTAGAACAACACCAATTTCTAAAGCACCATACCATATGGCTCCAGTAGAACTCAAGGAGTTAAAGAGTCAACTAGAAGAGTTGTTGCAGGGAGGTTTCATCCGATTAAGTACATCACCCTGGGGAGGCCCTATTCTTTTTGTGAAGAAGAAAGATGGATCACTTCGGCGGTGTATTGACTATTGCAAACTCAATCAAGTGACAGTCAAGAATCGGCACCCCTTACCGAGGATTGATGACTTGTTTGATCAGCTAAAAACAACCAGAGTATTTTCTAAGATAGACTTACGGTCTGGTTATCACCAGCTGCGAGTAAAGGAGTCAAACATACAGAAAATGTTAGCTAGTGGGAAACTGGGCTTTGACAGCACCTTTAACGACCCGCCCGAATTGAATCGGGTGTTACTTAAAAATATAGTTAATGTAAATGTAGCATTCCAGAACATGAATTGAAATACAACAAATAAGTCTCGCAACGTATAATATAAATCAAAACAATACATGTTCTCTAAAATATAAAATAACCGTCCCACAGTCTCAGACCGTTTCCCATAGCCACATTTATAACACAAAAGAACAATAAGGAGGTCCAATTTTTTTATTATCAATTCACCATACCTAGGTTGGTAAAAGAACCACCAACCACAAATCTATTCTTCAGTCTACAACTGCTCACCTGCAGAGGCAATTCCGCATTACTGATAAAACGACTAAGCCACATAATTAAATGAAACAAGTCAATATAATCTCTATTACCATTTCCCCCGTTTTTATTATTATTATCGTTTTACAAGACTTTTAGTCATTATCTCTCAGGTCATTCTGAGATTAGTAATTTGTCTCTCAGGTCATTCTGAGTTTCGTAAAAGTCGTCTCTCTACTCATTCTGAGATTAGAAATTACCTCCCAGCTCATTCTGAGATTAGGTGGTCTCCCAGGTGTTTCAGAGATTAGTCATTGTCTCCAAGTTCATTCTGAGATTAGAAATTGTCACCTAGCTCATTCTGAGATTAGGTGGTCTCCCTGCTCATTCTGAGATTAGTCATTGTCTCCTAGTTCTTTCTGAGATTAGAAATTGCCTCCCAGCTCATTCTAAGATTATGTGGTCTCCCAGGTGTTTCTGAGATTAGTCATTGTCTCCCAGTTCATTCTGAGATTAGAAATTGTTACCTAGCTAATTCTGAGATTAGGTGGTCTCCCTGCTCATTCTGAGATTAGTCATTATCTCCTAGTTCATTCTGAGATTAGAAATTTGTCTCCCAGCTCATTCTGAGATTAGGTGGTCTCCCAAGCTGATTCAGAGATTAGTCATGGTCTCCCAGTTCATTCTGAGATTATAATTTGTCTCCCTCCTCATTCTGAGATTAGGTGGTCTCCTAGCTCATTCTGGGATTAGTCACTGTCTCCCCCGTTCATTCTGAGATTAGAATGTTAAAGGTGCAGCCTCGTGTCGGACTGAATCAATTCCTTGACCCCGATTGTGTTACACTGCATGGTGGTCAAATCATGGCTCAAGCCGACCAGGGCTACCAACAAGGGAAAGTACAACATTTCAACTGATTATACGGACAATACAACATTTCAAATAATTATACGGACAATACAACATTCAGATAATTATATGGACACACATAGTAATTTTAAAGGTGCGGCCTCGTGTCGGACTGAGTCAATTCCTTGACCCCGATTGTGTTACAGTGCATGGTGGTCGAATCTGGGCTCAAGCCGACCAGGGTTGCCAACAAGAGAAAGTACAACATTTCAACTGATTATACGGACAATACAACATTTCAAATAATTATACGGACAATACAACATTCAAATAATTATACGGACACACATAGTAATTTTAAAGGTGTGGCCCCATGTCGGACTGAGTCAATTCCTTGACCCCGATTGTGTTACAGTGCATTGTCGTCATATCTAGGCTCAGGCCGACCAGGGCTGCCAAAAAGGAAAAGTACAACATTTTAAATGATTATACGGACCTCGATATTTCGAACCCGTAGGTACGACCAATGATCCAAATCTCAACGAGAACATAAAATTATACATATGTAAAATTTTATGCAAGTAGGAATGCATGCAACTAATTATCTAATATATATATCATTTTCAAAAGTATTAAATATTAAATTATCAACAAATCTAGTGAGATAATTAATTATTCATGTGACATAATTATTTAAGTCCTACTTTACATTTTAAATTATTTATCTAAATCACAGTTAATACCTAACAATTGATATAATAATTATTACTAATAAACATTTATTTAATTTTCCTTTGCGATGATAATTACTTAACCCCGATTTTGATTATTTAGTTTACGGTTATAATTTTTAATCGCTCCTATTATTTATAGAAATTTAATAAATTAAGTTGTTCGATTATATTATTCAAATTATTTTGTATTATTTTAATTTATAAATATTGTAAACTCAATTATTTTAAATCAATCGACTCTATAAAGTTTCGTACTTTATTTATTTTCAATATACTACTTAGGTTCGGCGCTGGTGATTGTTACGTGACTATAGTTTAATAACCAATTTTCTACATTACTTAGTTGTTATTAAAATAATAATTTTATTTACCTAATATTAAATTTAATATTGTAAAGGTAAAATCTTTATTTCATTAATCCTATATAAACATCTAATTTAAAATTAATCACTTATAGTATGCCGATTCATTATCGACCGTTTATCATTACCGTATTTTTTTATTACTTATGTCCACATCCATTTCATCCAATAATTAATTAGTTTAGCAGCTTTAACCATAACCCATTAAAATGATTATTTTTAAAGATTTAGTACTAGTTATTAGTATTTTTTAACTCAAGTCGGTAGCAAGTCAGCCCATATTTACAAAACTGCCACCCTTCTTCTTCTTCTTCGCTTCGCCCCTTCTCTTCTTCCAGCTTCGTCCTTAACACAACTCGGATCACGCCCTTCTTCTTCTTCCCTATGCAACCTAATTGAACAACTATCTAAATATCCCAACAAAGCATCAACAACAAGATAAAATCAACAAGCGAGGAGGCCTCATGTGCGTGATTTACAGTAGCGATCCAAGATGCCGTCTTGCACCAAACAAGGCATGTTCCTCTTCTCCCAGCCTCAAGACCCTTCCTTTTTGAACCTTGCTCAAATTCAGATGTTCCACGACCTCAGGCTGGCATCAAAACAGGAAAGATTAGCCACCTTTGGACGTTGCATGGAGTATGGCCTTTCTCCCCACTTCTGCACGTCGCTGCCATGAATTCCGGCAAGAAGGTGGTCTGTAGTGGATTATTCTGGCAGCCTAAACTATTGTGATGGAACCCATGATGCTGTCGACGAAGCACAACCGGCGTTTACCCCTCTGAAGCGTCCATTACAGCATCAATTGCAGCAGAATGTCACCACTTCCGTCACCCTTGCAACTCCACCCTCTCACAGCTGCAATTCCGCCACCCACCGGAAAACAAGGGACGTGGCGAGCCCTCCCTTCAACCCAGCAGCAAGAGAGGTCGTCGGGGTGTGAGGGACTGCCTTGCAATTGGTCTTACGGTTGTCCATCTTGCCAAAGATTCAGGCTACTCGGCCATGGACGGGATTCCAATTTCAGTTCAGTTTAGTTCTTTTCTTGTTGATTTACAACTTTAATTCCCATTATTAACAAGCTTACCATCAATTAAAAATATGCATGCAAAAAAATTAAGAAGAAGGAGATAGGAAAGATACCCAAGCAAGGAAGAAACACTGGCAAGGAAGAGGAGAACTAGGCGGCTAAGGTGAGGAAGACGCCCCTACACCCGTGAAAATGACATTGATGGCTAGGGTATGTGAAAACACCAATACACCCGTATTTCATTTGACCGGGTAAATAATAAAATGGGTAAATAATTAACCGGGTAAGAATATAACACGTTTGGTTCTTCCCAGACAACGTCGATCCTTCCCGGATAGCATCCACGTCCAATTTTTTTTTCACGGTCTTTACAATCTCCCCAACTTGGAAATTTTTCGTCCCCGAAATATCATAACAGGCAACCGAACAATCATGATTAATTTTATTTATTTCTTTCAGATCAGTTTATGCTACTACAAATATAATACTCCAGGATGTGGATCGGCTTTTTCCCTCGTAGGTTAAATTTGATTGTAGCTCTAAGTCTTCAAAATTGGTGATGATATGATCTTCATCTCGTACATATTTCTTTAGCATTGATATATAGAACACATTGTGTACTCCCACTAGGCTTGGTGGTAATGCTAGTCTATATGCACAATTTCCAACTCGATCCAGGATTGGAAACGGTCCTATGAATCATGTCTTCAACTTCCCTGATATTTTAAATCTGGTCACCCCCTTTGTAGGAGATGTCTTTAGGTACACAAACTCGCCAACTTGGAACTCTCGGTCCTTCCTTCGAGTATCAACATAACTCTTTTGTCGATCCTGAGCTCCCATAAGTTTTTGCTGAATGAGTTTCACCTTTTCAGTTGTTTCCCTCACAATCTCTGGCTCGACTATAACTGCCTCGGTAGACTCCATCCAACACGATGGAGATCTACATGGCCTACCATATAAGGCTTCGAATGGTGTCATCCCTATACTGGTTTGGTAAGAGTAATTGTAGGTGAATTCAGCTAAGGCTAGGTGTTTCTCCCAATCCCATCCCCAGTCCTCTCACTCTGACTATCAGTTTGTGGATGATATGCTGTACTCAACTTAATTTGAGTTCCCATGGCTTTTTCGAAAGCTTCCTAGAAAAGTGAGGTGAATAGGGGATCGAGGTCGGAAACTATCTCCTTTGGAATCCCATGCAATTTGACAATATTGTCAACATAATCCTGCCAGGTATTCCGCCGTCCTCATTGATTTCGTGGGGATGAAGTGAGTTACCTAAAGTTAGTCGGTCCACAACTACCCATATGGAGTCATGCTTTTTTTGAGTCCTTGGGAGCCTTGAACTAAAATCGCATGTGACACACTCTCATTTCCAAGTTGGTATTTCTAAAGGTTGCAATAGTCCTCTAGGTAGTTGATGTTGGGCTTTGATCTGTTGGTGAGTCTGACACTTGGAGACAACATCCACCACATCCCTCTTCATCCCAATCCACCAGTAGGTTCGTTTTAAATCCTGATACATTTTAATAACTCTAGGGTGTATCGAGAACTTTGAGCGATGAGCCTCCTCCAAGATTTTCCATCTTAGTGCATCATCCTTGGGTACACACAATGCGTCGGCTACCACATTCGCTTTCCCTGGATGGTATAAGATTTGGAAGTCGTAGTCCTTCAAATATTCTACCCACCGCGTCTGTCAAAAGTTAAGGTCATTCTAGGTGAAGATATAATTCAAACTCTTGTGGTCAGTGAAGACTTTGAACTAGGCTTCATACAAATAGTATGTCTAAATCTTCAGGGCAAAAAGCACTGCTGCCAGTTCCAAGTCTTGGGTTGCATAATTTTGCTCATGAATCTTCAATTGACGAGAGGCATAGGCCACCACCTGCCCTTCTTGCATAAGGACGCATCCTAAACCCAACCGAGATGCATCACTGAAGACTACAAATCCTTCGTTACCATTTGGTTGTGTCAAGGCTGGTACAGTTGTTAGACTCTTCTTTAGAGGCTAGAAACTCTCCACACACTTACTACTCCATTCAAACTTGACTCCCTTCCTTGTGAGTTTGGTCATCGGCGATGCTACTAAGGAAAAGTCTTTAATGAATTTCCTATAGTAACCCGCTAAACCAAGGAAGCTTATGATATCAGTGACTGACTTAGGTTTTGGCCAATCAATGACTGCTTTCACTTTTGATGGATCCACTGCAATTCCAGCATTTGAGATAATATGACCAAGGAAATTTACCTCCCTCATCCAAAAGTCACACTTTGAGAGCTTGACGAACAGTTCATGTTCTCTCAGAACTTAAAGAGTAATAGACAGGTGCTTCACATGCTCTTCTTCATTATTTTAATAGACTAGAATTGTAACGACCCACCCGAACTGGACTGGGTGTTACTTAAAAATATAGTTAACGTAAATGTTACATTCTTGAACATGCAATTTAAATAGTCTCGCAATATATACTATAAATAATAACAATAAATCATGTTCTCTAAAATATAAAATATCTATCCAACAGTCTCGGACCGTTTCCCATAGCCACATTTGTAACACAAGAGAATAATAAGGAAGTCCAATTTTTATTATCGATTCACCATACCTAGGTTCATAAAAAAACCACCAACCACACTTCTATTCTTTAGTTCAAAACTGCTCACTGGCGGAGGCAATTCCGCGTTAGTGAAAAAACCACTAAGCCACATAATTAAACGAAACAAGTCGATATAATCCATATTATCATTTCACTCATTTTTATTATTAGTAGTACATAAGTAAAGAGAAATTATCCCTCAGGTCATTCTGAGATTAGTAACTTGTCTCTTAGGTCATTCTGAGATTGGTAAAAGTCAACTCCCAGCTCATTCTGAGATTAGGTGGTCTCCCAATTCATTTTGAGATCAGTCATGGTCTCCCAGTTCATTCTGAGATTAGAAATTGTCTCCCAGCTCCTTCTGAGATTAGGTGGTCTCCGAATTCATTTTGATATTAGTCATGGTCTCCTAGTTCACTCTGAGATTAGAAATTATCTCCCAGCTCATTCTGAGATTAGAAAATGTCTCCCAATTCTGAGATTTGAAAACTTGTGTCTCAGGTCATTCTGAGATTAGTAAAAGTCGACTCCCAGCTCATTCTGAAATTAGGTAGCTCTCCCAATTCATTTTGAGATTAGTCATGGACTTCATGTTCATTCTAAGATTAAAAATCGTCTCCGAGGTCATTTTGAGATTAGTGCCAACAAAGGCTACCAATTTGAGAAAATACAACATTTCATATAGTTATACGAGTTTGGGAAAATATAATATTTCAAATAATTATACGGCCAATACAACATGCCAAATAATTATACGGAAAATATAACATTTCAAATAATTATATGGACACACATTAATTTTAAAGGTATGGCCCCGTGCCAGACTGAGTCAATATCTTAACCCCGATTGCGTTATAGCGCATGGTGGTCGAATCTTGTCTCAGGCCAACCAGGGCCGCCAACAAGGGAAAGTACAACATTTCAAATGATTATACGGACAATATAACATTTCAAATAATTATACAGACAAACATAATAATTTTAAAGGTGCGGCCTCGTGTCGGACTGATTCAATTCCTTGACCCCGATTGCGTTACAGCGCATGGTGGTCGAATCTGGGCTCAGGCCGACTAGGGCTATCAACAAGGTAAAGTACAACATTTAAAATGATTATACGGATCTGGATATTTCGAACTCGTAGTTGCCACCATTGATCCTAATCTGAACGAGAACATAAAATTATATATAAGTATAGTTTTATTCGAGTAGGAATGCATGCAACTAAATGACTAATATATATATCATTATTAAAATTCAACAATATTAAATATTAAATTATTCATGTGATTTAATCAGTTAAGTCCTACTTTACATTTTAAAATAATTATCTAAATCTTAATTAATACCTAACAATTGATAAAAGAATTATTACTAATAAACAAATATTTAATTTCCTTTTGCGGTGATAATTTCCTAACCCCGAACTTGATGATTTAATTTACGGTTATAATTTTTAATCGCTACTATTATTTACAGCCATTTAATTAATTAAGTTGTTCAATTAAATTATTTAAAATAGTTTTTATTATTTTAATTCATTAATATTATTAATACAATTATTTTAAATTATTCGACGCAATAAAGTTTCAAACTTTATTTATTTTCATTATGATATTTAGGTTTGACGTGAGTGATTGCTACCCGACTATAGCTTAATAACCCTTTTTCTACATTACTGACTCGTTATTAAAATAATCACTTTATTTACCCAATATTAGATTTAATATGATAAAAGTAAAATCTTTATTTTATTAATTACTTATAACCCTCTGATTTAATTTAATCGCTTGAATTACGTCAATTAATTATGGACCGTTTATCATTATCGTATTTTTATTACTCGTGGCGATTTCATACAATCATTAGTTAGTTTAGTAACTTTACCCATAACCCATTAAAATAATTATCTTTAAAGATTTATTACGTGTTCGAATTATTTTTAACTCGAGTTGGTATCGAGTCAACCCATATTTACAAAACTGCCACCTCCTCCTTCTTCTTCTTCTTCTTCTTCCCGACGCCACTCTTCTCTGCACCAAAACCAGACCACGCCCTTCTTCACCACCCCTTTTCTTGGCACCCAAACCTAGAATCACGTCCTCCCTCAACTTCAACCTTCTCCAACAACCAATTGGAAGCCTAAAGTGCGTGTTTTACAGCAGTTAACCAAGACAACCATGTGTTGCACCATGGCACCCAACTCCTGGCCTGTTCTTCTTCTCCCAGCCTTAAGTCCCCTCCTTTCTTACACCTTGCTCCAATTCAGATGTTCCACGACCTCAGGCTGGCATCAAAGCAAGAAAGATTGGCCACCTTTGGATGTTGCATGAAGTATGGTCGTTCTCCCCACCTCTACACGTCGCTGCCATGAATTCTGGCTAGAAGGTGCTCTGTAGTGGATTATTCCGGCGGCCTAAAGTACTATGATGGAACCCATGATGTGGTCGACGAAGCACAACCGGTGTCTACTCCTCTGAACGTCCATTAAAGCCTATTGCAGCAGAACGTCGCCACTTCCATCACCCTTGCAACTCCGCCCCCTCACAGCTGCAATTCCGCCACCCACCAGAAAACAGGGACATGGGAAGTGATCCATTCGACCCAGGAACCAGAGGGGTCGTCGGGGGTGTGAGGGGAAGCCTTGCAAACTTGTTTACAGTTGCCCATCTCGCCAACAATTTGCACCCGTCGGCCATGGACGGGATTTCAGTTTTCCAGTTTAGTTTCGTTCTTTTCTTTCTTGTTGATTTGAGACTTGAGTTACATGATTAACAAGATTACTATCAATTAAAAAGAACATGCATGCAAACTAAGAATAGGGAGATAAGAAGGATACCCAAGAAAGGAAGAAGCCCCCGTAAGGAAGAGGAGAACTAGGCGGTTAAGGTGAGGAAGACGCCCTTACACCTGTATGTGAAAAATGACGTCCCCTTTCCAAATTTATAAAAATGAAAATGACGGCTAGGGTATGTGAAAACACCTCTACACCCATATTTCATTTAATCAGGTAAATAATAAAATTGGTAAATAATTAACTGGGTAAAAAATATAACATGTTCGGTCCTTCTCGAACCGCGTCCGCTTCTTTTTTTTTCACGGTCTTTATAAGAATGTCATCCACAAATACGATAATAAACTTGTCCAGGTATATGTGGAATGCTATGTTCATGAGTGACATAAAAGGCCGCTGGTGCATTTGTTAGTCCAAAAGGCATAACCAGAAACTCATAATGTCCATATCGAGTTTAGAAAACCATTTTCTTTATGTCTGACTCCTTTACTCGCAACTGGTGATAACCAGACCGCAATTCTATCTTAGAAAATACTCTTGGCTATTTTTAGATGAACAAACAATTCATCAATCCTTGATAAGGGGTATAGATTCTTGGTTGTCACTTGATTGATTTTTTGATAGTCAATACACAACCGAAGTGATCCATCTGTCTTCTATACAAAAAGAACAGGGGCTCCCTAGGATGAAGTACTTAGTCGGATGAAGCCTACCTGCAACACTCTTCTAGTAACTCTTTAACTCCTTGAGTTTTGCTGGAGCCATACGGTATGATGCTTTTGAAATTGGTGTTGTTCCAAGTGCTAAGTCAATGGTGAACTCCACTGCCCACTTAAGAGGTAACCCTGGATGTTCTTCTGGGAATACATCGGGAAACTCTGTTACCACAGGAATCATGGACAACTCTTTGGGTTTTGACTCAAACCCAACTAAGTTAGCCAAAAAGGCTTTGCAACCCTCACCAAATAATGGGCAGTCGAGTTGTTTGGTTAGAATAGCTGCCACCAATTCTACCCACATGATGGAAGAAATTTCATGTCGTTGGAATGTGGTTTTTCCATGGATTTCCACCGGTAAGATGCTTCCTCTTGAAGCATGCATGTTGCCAATCTCACTTGATGGCGGTGGGGCACAGACATAGCCCTAAATGCTTTTTTGGTAATGTCAATCTACATCTCCACCTTCATTGGATCGATCCCTCCAATAAATAACTTAGCCCCATTCTTCCTAAACTTTTCCATAGTATAGCAGTCACTATCATCAATAGCTGGCGGTAACACTTGTCGGACTACCGGTGGCACTGGGTTTGGACGCTTCCCTCACTCGCCCGGGTCTGGTAACCCTGCCCACCCTTGGGCATTCCCTTGACCACCATCTGGGGTGATTCTGGGACTCGCTGCTGCCCATCCTTGGGCACTCCCCTGACCACCATTTGGGGTGATTCTTGGACATGTTGCTGAGTTTGAGGCTCCATTCCCTGCTACCACTCCCGGTAACCGCTGAACAATATTATGCACCACAGAATTTGTATTTTCTGAAGCCTGCACCAATCCCTGTATGGCCGTCAAGATCTGAGCGAATACATTCTCTGTGTTCGAATTCGATGGAGTATATCAGTTTGTCTGTCTACAAGTGCCTGCCATCTGAAAAGTTGAACCATCATGGTTCATTTATATGTTCTTGTTTTCTTTTTTTTTCCAGCTAGGACTTAGTTTTATTAGCGAATGAATTTGTTAATTCAAAACAAAACACAGTGGGAAAAGATAATTATTTGACTTTTCAACAAGGTACTTAAGCCATAAAATGTGAGCTTGTGGGAAACTAAGCTCTAATACCACCTGTAACAACCTGCCCAAACCAGACCGGGTGTTACTTAAGAAGATAGGTAATGTAAATGTAACATTCCAGAACATGAATTGAAATATAGCAAATAAGTCTCACACATATAATATGAATCATAACAATAAATCATGTTCTCTAAAATATAAATTAACCGTCCCACAGTCTCGGACCGTTTCCCATAGCCACATTTATAGCACACAAGAGAATAATACGGAAGTATAATTTTTTTTATTATCGATTCACCATTCCTCAGTTGGTAAAAGAACCACCAACTACACTTCTATTCTTCAGTCCACAGCTGCTCACCTGTGGAGGCAATTATGCTTTAGTGATAAAACCACTAAGCCACATAATCAAATGAAACAAGTCAATATAATCCCTATATCATTTCACCCATTTTTTATTATTAATATCGTTTCACAAGTTCTATATAAAGGGACGTCCTCTTGTAAATGAAAGAGGGAAGAACAACATTAGACAACTAAGAGACGACATGAAAGACTAGAGATGAAAGACAATGAAGTTGGATAAGAAGAAGAAGACGATTTCTTCAAAAAGTTTTTCTTTATTTTGATTTACTTTTCTCTGTAATTAAATGATGTCTTTCACCTCACATATGAATTTCTTGAGTTTAATTGCATATTCTATGGACTAAATTCTTTTCTAGGATTTCCAATGACAACTAGTGCATGGATTAATAAAAGTTATTAATTTTTATTTATGTAATTGTGATGTTGGATTATCCATTTTATTCTGTTCTTAGTGCTATCATTAGCTTGATCACCTACTGATTGATCTAGAAATTTGATCTTGTTTATAGATAGAAAGATTAAATTTGTCAATGAATAAAATAGCCTTTGTTCATCTATTTAGGTGATTTACATATGAGATAGAGATATACTCACATGTCTTGGGTAACTGTTAAGGGCAGAACTTAAAGTATCATTTTGCATATACAATTTCATAAAGATATAAGAGTTGGGTACGAGTGATAAGTTTATTGTGAATCTAAGAAATGTCATAAATAAATAATTCCCATAGTTAATAATCGATGTAACGACCCACCATTTTTCACGATATTGTGGGCCTTGCTGGCCAGGTGTTACTCAAAATTTAATAAGACCAACCCTATAACGACCACTCCTAACCAGACCAGGTGTTACTTAAAAGGTTAAATGAATCATATGAAAGCAAATAAGTCTAGAATTTCTAACTCAAAAGAACTTATGTTTCAAATGACAATGTATGAAATAATTATCCCACAGTCTTGGACCGTTTCCCCTAGCCACATGTATAACACAAGAAAAGTGAAAAGAGAAGTCCACTTATTATCTGTTCACCAACTAAGTTGGTAGAAGAACCACCTTGTCGTCTCTTAGTCTTTAGTTCCAGCTGCTAACCTACGAAGGCAATTCTGTGTTAGTGATTAAACACAAAGACATATAATTAAATAAAACAAGTCCATAAACTCCCTATCATTATCCATAAATTAGCTGTTGTGACCATTCCAACATGTCCATTTATTAGCTGATGGTTCAGTCCACCATCTCCATTAGTTGGCTGATGGGTCAGTCCACCATGTCCATCTATTGGCTGATGGGTCAATCCATCATGTCCATTACCAACTGGCGAGTCTAATCTGCCATGTCCGTTATCGGCTGGTGAGTGCAATCTACCATGTCCATTAGTTGGCTGATGGGTCAGTCCATCATGTCCATCTATTGACTGATGGGTTAGTCCACCATGTCCGTAATTGTGGCTGGTGAGTCCAATCCACCATGTCCAATTTATTTGCTGATGGGTCAGTCCATCATGTCCATTATTTCATTATGAAGGGCGTAGCCCATGTAAGACTGAGTCAATTCCTTGACCCCGGTTGCACTTGGTGCATGGTGGTCGAACCTGGGCTCAGGCTGACCAGGTTGTCCATAAGGGAAAATACAACATTTTAAATAATTATACCGACTTGGATATTTCGAACTTGCAGTTGTGACCAATTATCCTAATCTGAGCGAGCACAAAAAATTTTACATAAGTATAATTTTATTCGAGTAGAAATGCATGCAACTAAATAACTAATATATATATCACTATTACATTTCAACAATATTAAATATTAAACTATTCATGTGATATAATCATTTAAATCCTTCTTTATATTAATAATCTAGATCATAATTAACACTTAACAAATAATAAAATAATTATCAACTTATAAACAAATATTTAATTACTATTATTAGTATATTTTCCTTTGAGACGATAATTATTTAACCACAATCTTGATAATTTAGTTTACGGTTTTAAATCTTTAATCGCTATCCTTATTCATAGCAATTTAGTTAAATAAGTTGTACGATTAAATTATTTAAAATAATTTTTATTATTCTAATTTTAAAATATTATTAATGCAATTATTTTAAATTATTTGACTAAATAAAATTTCAAACTTTATTTATTTTCATTATGCTATTTAGGTTCGACACTAGTGATTGCTACCCGAATATAATTTAATAACCCATTTTCTATATTACTGACTCGTTATTAAAATAATCACATTATTTACCTAATATTAAATTTAATATGGCACGGGTAAAATCTTTATTTTATTAATTACTTATCACGGTCCGATTTAATTTAATAGCATGTTGTGTGCTAATTAATTATCGATAATTTATCATTATAGTATTTTTAATGCTTATGTCCATGTCGATTTCGTCCAATAATTAATTAGTCTAGTTACTTTAACCCATAACCCATTAAAATAATTATTTTTTAAATATTTATTACGAGTTCGTATTATTTATAACTAGTCGGTATTGAGTCAACCAGTATTTACAGATTTGCCACCGTGAGTTTCTTCTTCTTTTTCTTCTTCCCGTCGGCCCTCCTCTTCATCCAGCTTTTTCCTTGGCACAACTCAGATCGCGCCCTTCTTCTTCTTCCCTATGCAACCTAATTGAACAACCATCTAAACATCCTAATCAAGCATCAACAATGAATTAAAACAGCCAAACATGAAGCCTAACGTCCACATTTTACAGCAGCTATCTAAGGCGACCTTCCTGCACCCAAAAACCAGTCTTGGCGTCTTCTTCTTCAGCCCAAAACCAGTTCACTTCCCTCCCTAACTTCTTCCCTTCCCTACCAATCTAATTAGAAGCCTAAAGCTCGCACCTTTCAGCAACTATCCACGTCCCACTATGTTCTGCACCAAAGCGCGACTCCTGGCCAGCAGCACCGCCGGGACTGCAAATTGAACTCCTCCCGGCCAGTAGCACCACCGGAAACTCTTCCCTTCTCCCTGCACGACAACCCAACTCCTCCCAGTCAGCATGCACAGCGTGAGCCTTGGCCTGCGAACTGGTATAGATGTCTGGAATTCCTCCACAGCACTGCTCCCTACAACGCCGCCCATAACCAGCTGTAATTCTGCCACCACTTGGAAACCAGGGACATGGCGAGCCCTCCCTTCGACCCAGCAGAAAGAGAGGGCGTTGGGGTTGTGAGGGAATGCCTTGCAAATGTTTTTACAGTCGCCCATCTTGCCAAAATTTTAGACTACTCAGCCATGGACGGGATTCCAGTTTTCAGTTTAGTTCTTGTTGTTTATTTTTTGTTTCAGACTTGATTTCTCATGATTATCAAGCTTATTATAAATTAAAAAGACATATGAATGCGTGAAAATTAAGAAGAGGAAGATATGAAGGTTACCCAAACTAGGAAGATGCCGGCTCCAGTAAGGAAGAGGAGAAGAAGATGAGAGCATAATGACGCCCCTGACAATTTATAAAATGAAAAATGACGTCCCATCACCAAAATGGCTAGGGAATGCGAAAACACACCAACACCCGTATTTTATTCCTTTACCCGGGTAACCGGGTAAAGAATAAAATATTGAACCGGGTAGAGAATATAATATAATTAATATTGATTCTCTAATGTTCGATCCATCCCTGCTCGAGTTGAATATATTAATTTTTTTTCCACGGTCTTTACAATCGAAGTGTGCAATTCATAGGTAGAAGTTATAACTTTAATCATATACAGCATTAGGTAATATTAAAAATCATAGGTTTGTCATTTTGAAGTTAATATGTTGATTTAAATATTGCATTTGAGGTTAGTTTACTCTTAATCTATATTTTAATGCTTTTTGAATTTGCTTTCATTTAAGTATAATTAATTAAATAAGCTTCAATAATTGAAAATTTCTTATAATAATTCCTTGTGGGACGATACTTTCTTATCACTTTTATTACTTGATTCAGCACGTGCACTTACGTTATAATTTACAAACCAAGTTTTTGGCGCCGTTGCCGGGTAATTAAATTAGAATTTGATTTTATCATAAATTAGTTTGATTGTTTGCTTAAATTGTTCTCATCTCTTCTTAAGTTTTAATTTTTGTTCTTTAATATTATTTAATTAGGTAGTGCATAGTGCGTGCAAGGAGAAGGTACGCAGGATCTAGAGAAATAGAGGCAGGGTAGAGGAATAATACTCTTCCACAGGTAGCCAATGATGATGACAGAAAAGCTCTGGAAGAGTTTGCGCTTCTTGTTTTAGATGGATTACATTCAAGCATTCTCAGGCCACCAATTGAAGCAAATAGCTTTGAGTTGAAACCAGTGATGTTCCAAATGCAGCAAACTGTGGGACAATTTGGAAAACTGGCGCATGTGAATGATGAGTTTGTTTAAGATTATTCTTTGAAATGCTATGAAAGTTTTGCTTGTGAAATGAAACTAGAATGAAAATGAACAGGGAGCCTTGGAGTCTAGACTCGGCTCCAATGAGGCAAAAAGTGAAAAAGAATAGAATAGAAATGATAATGTCATGTTTTGGAATTACATCGATATGAATATTTATTATTACCGTGGACAAGTTGGCCCCTATTACACTTTTGGGGGAGACTTTGTCCATTATGAATTAAAAATATTATTTATTTTTTAACTTGTTTTCACGGTTGTTCTGTTTGTGAATGATAGCATATCATGGCATGCACGTAGGGCCACGTTAGAACCCAAGCATCCCATCCATGTATTGCGTAATTGCACTACTATTTTATGATGCCAAGTGTAGATCCGGGCTGGCTTAACCAATTCTAGATAATTTGCAAATGGTTCGGTCGCCGGTGACATTTTTTGGTCGGTTCCCTGGTGAACGAAAATGGGGCGTGACATGCGTAATGCAACACATTTTCGAAATTTGAGGTACTAACTTAACTGTTCCTTTTGCCACTTGCATGTCGGCACTTACTTAAGTATGTTTGCTTATCCCCTATTGTGAGGCAATTTTGAAGTTTCATAAGTTTTCATTGGTAATGGAATACCCATTTGCGAGTTTTTATTAGTTAATTTTCGGATCAGTAACTTTTGTTACTAACATTTTACATAAAATATATTTAGGTCTTGCAATCTTGAGTCAACTTTTGTGGGAGGACAGATAAACGCTACATACACTTGAGCTCAACGGAGTTATTTACTTAATTGTATTTATGTTGGATGTGTTTTCACGTGTATTTAACGGTGTCTTCCATTCTCTTGACACCCAGGAAGTTATTTCGATATATTTTATCCATCGAGTGGTATCGACCAATCTCTTTAAACAGGACTCAACATGATCGTAACATTTATGATTTGGTTTTTAGGTAAACCAAAATTGGGTAATAAAAGTTGAAACAGATCTATGCCTTGCTCGAACTGCTGTTCCGGGCCAAGTGTGAGGAGCTGTCCTTCGCCAAGCTAACAAGTATATCATTTGGTTTTTTTTCAGTGTTTATAGAAATTATGAGATGGATATGAGATTATGATTTCAGAAGATGTCAGAATGGATCTCATAGGCATGTCATGAAAAGCTTAGAGACACGCCTTCACTTTTACTATGCAACAGATTTGGGTGACTTAAGAGTGTCCGCACGCCTTCATTACTAGGGGTACCTAGTTCTTTGGCTACGACATTGTAGCACTTACCCGTCTTTCGCATGTCACCACATTAGTCCTTCCTTGGGACATGGTGCACATTTGGCGATAGAGTCATAAGAGATGACCCCAGTGGGGAGTTTGGAATATGAAGATATTTACATAGTTAAGTGACATGAACATGGACCATTGAGGGCCTTAAACAGATCCATTATGCATGGTCCAGGGTCTACCTTGGAGAACTTGAACTTTTAGACAAATCCTTCTGGATGAAGGATATGGTTATGATAGTGGAGCCATTGAGGTATGTGGAGCACAGATGTGAGTTGGACAGATGACTTGAGATAGACCACTTCGAGGAGATAGCAGTGGATGAGGATGAGTAGCGAGGTGGATCTACAGTCTCATGGACACTTCACTGCCTCCCTCTCTTCCACTCATGTATGTCTACCCCGACACTATTTTTGGTCACTCTTCAATAGACAGAGGCAGGAACACATCGAGAATGAGCAAGATTATATTTGACCACAAAATTAGATGGTTTACCGGATGTCAGTTGATCTGCCAGGACCAAATCGGTGATGGCTATTGAGAACCAGTCAGTGTTTATAGGAGCAGTCACCCTAGATTGCAGGAGATAAGTGTTGGATCACCATTGTATGTGTCACCACAATGATCCAAACATCCTCCGGATCAGGCTTGCATGGTTGGATAGCCTAAGTTGAGTTGATGGCAGCTCCTTTTGATGAGACACTTCATAGTTCGAGTCGTAGAATAGGATGACCAATTTTTTAGGAGAGATCCATTCACTTGTCATGTGACCATAGATGTCAGGCAGAGCCGAGTATTTTCACATTCACCCTTCTAGATATATCAGTCATACTATTTCCAGATGGTTGAGATGAGCAGACATTGACCAGCGCATGTGCTATAGACAAGATGCAGAATACACAGTTACATGGAGAGTATGTTTTGATACTCCTTTAGACACGCTATTCATGTGTATAGTTGTTCTCACCTCCATTCCATCACAAATCCCTCTTCAATAGCAGTTAATGGTCATATAGATAGTTACGAGCGTCATAGCACACAGCAAAGTTATAGGAGCTGTCCTTGTTCAATTATGAAACATAGTGAGATACTTAGACTTGCGATCGAGTTAGCTAAGAACTAGTGAGCGGTCTAGTTTCTTCTTTTATGACATATTAGTGCTTGACCTATACTGGTGATAGTGAGCCATAAAAATCATTAGCATAAACCTTTATTTTGTATTAGGGTCCACTGTATGCTAGTAGGACTCATAGGACACCCTAATATTGTCGTAGGACTTGGAGCAGAGTGTCCTGACGGTACACATAAATGACCTGTCACATTAATGTGGATAAGGGAGACATGGGTAGATGATACGTCGCATACCTCGCACCAAGATAGCTTTTCCTGATGTAGGTCAAATTAGTACCTTGCAGTACTATAGAATACTTGCTTCACCACCTAGTAGGCACTTAGGTGAACCAAGGTTTTACCCTCCGAGGTCATTTCATTTCAGTCTAGATAGTTTGCGGTGACTCTAATGGCTAGTCTAGCGAAATGATTCGAGTATGTATGGTCAGTCTAGTTAGATGACTTCCTACATGTATGACATATTTTGCTAGATGATTGTATCAAATATAATCCGTCCAGGCAGATTACTGAGGAGCTAGCAAGCTTCATTAGTGTTTAGAGTTCCAGCATCATGTTGGTCTTTCTGGGCCATGTTGTAAAACCACATTTTTTTAGATTTGGGTTTTACCCGATTTTAGTTTTGTCCAGTTCAGGCAATTTCAAATCGATTCGAGTGAGCTCGAGCCAGAACAATTTTATGAACATGAGTATGAGGCCTAGATGGCCATATAAGCATGTTGTTGAGGTTGAGTATACCTGACATGCATATGATAGTTTCAGTTATGATACAGTAGAGCATAAGTTATCAGTGTATATGTGAGGTATACATATGATTTTTTATGAGTTAGTAAGGATTTTAGGCCTAGATCTATGCCGATGTAGCATTTAATATCCGTTTGGGATTTTCTAGGTATTTCATTGCCATGCAACATAGGAATTTCATATCACTAGATTGGGCTTCTATAGGCCCAGCTTGATTTAGTTTAGGGTTTGAGGCCCATTTACCCTTCTTGCCTCGACTCCCGCCTATAGAGTCAATTTCAGGACTGGAGTCATTCTCGAGTTCGTACGGTCTCGATCTGAGCTTTCTATCAATGTGTACATTGGATATACCCATAGGTGGACCCCACTAGGCCACTAAGTTGTCACATGGCAAAAATCTGATCTGTCTACTCAAACTTGGCATTCTTTATTTGAACTCCACAAATTTCCCACATTTTAGAGCTTCACACCCTTTAGCACCGCCACAACTTCGGCTTGCCACCATCGACACCCTGGCCATCCTCTGGCCACACCATCGGTATGGCAGTGACCATCACGCGGCCGGCTACCAGTCCCTACCCACCGCCACTGGTGACTACTGTAGCCAGCCACACCATCGGCCGGCTACCAATCTCGCGGCCGGCTGCAGTAGTCACCGGCAACGGTGTTTCTAGTGTCATTTTCCGCCACTGCTGCTGCCACCCTTTTGGGACATATTTTCGTGTCAGCAAGCCACCACTGGCCAATCCGACCACCCCCACAACTTCATCATGCCTAGATCTACATTTTGGGACAACCTACGACGACGGCCGCAGCCAAGATCGCCGTTGACTACGTCACCGCACCCGGCGACAATCCGCCCCCTTGCTTGCTATTTTCTGGCCAACCAGTGGCTAGAATCTACCGGTCGTCACCACCACTACCTCCGTGTTGATGCCACCTTCTGATACCGACCAGTGTTGACCCCAGTCTTGCCGCCATCGGCATTCTCTGGCAACGGGCACCACTGGTGCCCTATTCGGCCATTTGCCCAGTTCGCGGTCCGCCTGCCCACGACATGTCTGCCAGCCCAAGACCGCGTCCGATTGATCATGCACCATTCTGCCAGCCCATGTCCATGTCCGTGTCCATCAGCCAACCCAACCCAACCCATCTTCTATTTAACCCAAACCTGGTTGGTTTAGCCCTTTCGGATCAGCTTGGTTCAGCTCATTTTTGGACCGTTTTTGTCCAGTCTTTCACTGTTTCTGGTAATTCGAGAACTTCTATATTTGTTTTGATGTATATTCACATGTGTTAGCAAGTTTTAATGTTATGATTACTTTTGTTTATTGATTATTTTATTATTTATTTATTTATATTATTTATTTCTTATTCATCATGTATTGATTGACTATAATACATGTTTGTACGATTACTTATTATTATTAATGGTATATTTACTTATTAATATTAATATTATTTGTCTTTATTAAATTATATATATATATATATGTATGTGTGTGTTTATTTATTTATTCATTTATTTATTTATCTATTTGCTTCTTCACGTGTATGTGATTATTTATTTGTATTTGATTATGTATTCTTCTATTGTGTAAATATGTTATTATTAATATTCATTATTAATAACTATTAACTATTTATTTTTTTATTTATTAAATTATTATTATTATATATTTATTTATTTATTTATTTGTATGTATGTTGACTAACGCGAGTATATCATGATCTTTAGTCGTGTTTATGTGTTTATATAGTGTATTTATATTATTATCTTATGATTAGAGTATTATTATGTTCATGTTTTTGTATTTAATATTTATCTACTTATCAATGAGTGTATTTTCTTGTTTATTTATTAATTTATTAGTTAGTATTATTATGTTTCAATTTGCATGCCAACTGTTTAGTTATAGATTTGTTATTATTGTTTTCTCTGTTATGATGTACTGATGATATGAGTACACACCACGAGCATGCATCATATAAAGATGTTAGTATTTTATTTAGTAGTGGGTTCCGATGTAGGTTTCGAAGTCTGAGCTCGACGTAGATGTGCAAATATGCTTGGAGCTTAGACCAATAGGACTCTCTCTCTCTACGTGACTACTTGCGTATAGAGTTTGATCATGTTTTATACGTAAGATAGCATCGGCGGCATTTTATTTCATCCCTCTAATGTCGGCCATTTAGCTGTGCTTTCTATGTATGTTTAATAAAACTACAAGAATGAGATCCCTTGTTGGTTTTCAAGATAAAGCTCTAGAAATATATGATACAAGTCTCTTTCCTAAGCCTATTGTATGAGTACGTGCATTTTTACAGATTTCACGAATAAGAGAATGAGCAGTATGGAGATATATATGAACCACACTAGTACTCCTTCAAACCATGATGTAGTGCGATGTGCGATGGTACTGCGTAATATAGCATATTTCTGGAATTTGTAGCACTAACTTAACTATTCCTTTTACCACCCGAGTACCATGGAATATGGAAGATGTGAGTGCGTAAGCGTTATATGTATGAATTTGATTATGAGCCATGCGTACGAACCGGCACTTGCTTGAGTATGTTTGCTTCCGGCTCCGTGTGAGGCAATCTTGAAGTTTCATATGTTTTTGTGGGTAATGGAATACCCATTTGCCAGTTTGTATAGGTTCTTTTTTAGACAAGTAATATTTATTACTGAAAGTTTTCATATAATATATGTAGGTATTGCAAATCCTAAGTCGACTTTGGTAGAAGAATAGAGAAACACTACACACACTTGAACTCAGCGCATTTATTTCTTTTCTTACTTTTGCTTATATTTGATGTGTTTTAATGCTTATTTAATAATGTCCTCTTTTGTCATAAAATCAAGAGGGTTGTTTTGATCTATTTTATCGATCAAGTCATATTAACCGACAAATTTAAACATGACTCGATTAGATGACATCAAGAGGGTAGTGAGGCGTAGATAGCCATATGAGCATGTTATGGAGGTTGAGTATGCCTAACATGCATATGATATTTTCAAATTTGATATAGTAGGGCATGGGTTAACATTGTATACATGAGGTATACATATGATTTTTGTGACTTAGCTAGGATTTTAGGCCTAGATCTAGGCCATTGTAGCGTTTAGCATCCGTTTAGGATTTTTGGGAATTTCATTTGCATGCACTATAGGAATATCGGATTACTCGATTTTGCCCCTGTGGAACCATCTTGATTGAGTTCAGGGATCAAGGCCAATTTAACCTTCTTACCTCGTTTTCCGCCTATAGAGTCACTTTTAGAACTTGAGTTAGTTTTGATTTTGGATGGTCTTGATCCGAGCTTTCCGTCCATATGTATATCTCATATAGATCCGAGCCATCCATGTCAGGCTTGCCTTCACCATTCCATATTTTTAGAGAATTTTCACGATTTCAGAATTTACACCCTTTAGCATCGCCAACACTTTGGCTAGTCACCACAGGGGTTTTCACCTGGCCCCTAGCCACCATATTGGTACGACTCTGACCACCTCGCGGCCGGCTATCAGCCTGTACCTACGATCACCAACTGCACCACCGTTGTCCCCACCGGCGACGACGATTTTGATTTTGGTTTTTACCACCGCTGCCACCCGTTCGGGTCATTTTCCTGGCTGGTGAGTCTCCTCTGGCAAAGCCGTCCAGTCAAACAGCTTCCCGTCACCGAGATCTATGGTTTGGGACCAACACTGGTCTCTACCATGGCTGCGATCGCCGCCAGTGACACACACTTGCACAATGGCATTTTTGGTCATTTCCAGCCAATTTCCAGCTGGCCACCAGCCGGACACCGCCGACTGTCAGCCTAAATAGGTTCATTTCGTCGACGCCGTTATTTTGAGACCACCCATGAGCTCCATCGTGGCCACGATTGCCGTTGGCATATCACCGCACCCAGCGGCTATGCCGCTACTTCCCAACCTTTTTCCGGCCAACCAACCGCCCAACGTTGCCGATTGCCACCACCCTGACGTTCCTCGTCCTCCCCTCCATCGATCCCAAATGGCGAAAACCACCGTTGTACCGTTGTCGCTATTTTTTGGTGACGGGCACCAGCTACCCACCGCCAAACCCGTTTGACCCACCTGATTGTGCCTGAGTCTGTGTCTATGTCCATCATGCCTAACCAGCCCAACTTTATACAGTATAATTATATTGTTATTTTATGATTAGAGTATTGTTCATATTTATGTATTTATTATTTATCTAATTATCTTTGAGTGCATTTTATTTACTTATTTATTTATTATTAGTATGTCTCAATTTTCTTGCCACATGTTGAGTAATTAGTTTGCTAGCACTATTTTCTTCATTATGATGTATTGATGATATGAGCGCACACCATGAGCCTGCATCATATAGAGAAATCAGTATTTTACTTAGTAATAGGTTCTGATGTAGGTATCGCAGTTCGAGCTCATCTTAGATGTGATGATATGCTTAGAGCTTGGACCATAGGGTCCATAGGACTCTCCCCCTCTGCTTTACTCCATTCATGTCAAGTTTAATCGTGTTTTATATGCAGGACAACATTGGTGGCATTTTATTCCATCCCTCTGATGTCAGGTCATTTAGCTCTGTTTTCTACGCATGTTTAATAAAACTATAAAGATGACATCCCTTATGTGTTTTCGAACTTATGCTCTGAAAATGTATGATACAAGCCTCTTCCATAGGCCTATTATATAAGTACACACATTTTTATGGATTTCACGAATAAGAGAATGAGTGGTATAGAGATATGTATAGAGTGCACAAGTACTCCTTCAAATCCTGAAGTAGTGCAGTGTATGAGGGTATTGCGTAATGCAACAATTTTTTGGATTTTTGTAGCACTAACTTAACTATTCATTTTGCCACTCAAGTACCATGGCGGATGATATTGAAGATGTGAGGGCGTAAGTGTTGCATGTATGAATATGATTATGAGTTGTGCATGCGAGCCGACAGTTGCTTAAATATTTATTTATTTAATATTATTCATTTCTTATTATTCACGTATTTATTTATTATAATGCATGTGTAACACCCCGATTTCTATTTACCTATGAACCGAATTAGAAATATTACGATCGAGTCGAGTCATGTTTAAAGTTGTTAGTCGGTAGAACTCAATCGATAAAATAAATCGAAACAACCTTCTTGGTGTCATGATAATGAAAGACATTTTAAATATAGGTCAAAACACATAAAATATAAATAAAAGTAAGAACAAAATTGTCTCAAGATTTCAAGAACAACATATATAATATTAAAAAAGTTAGTAACAATTGTTACTAGTCCAAAAATAACTACTACAAGCTAGCAAATGGTTATTCCATTACCCACAGAAACTTATAAAACATCAGAATTACCTGTTAGATTGGGCTGTAAGCATACATACTTAAACAAGTGCCGGCTGGCATGAACGGCTTATATCTATATTCATACATACAACACTTACGTCCTCACATCTTCTATATTTCACCCGCCATGGTACTCGAGTTTAAAAGGAATAGCTAAGTTAGTGCCACAAATTCCAAATTAGGCTACGTTACATAGTACCCTCATACACCGCACCACCTCAGGGTTTAAAGGAGTACTAGTATGGTCCATAAATATCTCCATACCATTCATTCACTTATTCGTGAAAATCATAAAAAATTGCGTACATATACAATAGGTTTAGGAAGAGGCTTGTATAATATATTTATTGAGCTTCAGTTCAAAACAAACAACAGATCTCATCCTTGAAAATAAATAAATAAATAAATAAATAATATTAATTAATCATGAAAAATATTAATATAAATATTAAATATATGAACATACGCCTAATTACTTATAGATAATAACACGAGTAAGAAATAATCAATAATCAATCAATTAAAAATATAAAATAAGATAAAAATGAAGAAAAATAATATCGATCAATAAATGCATCATCAATAACAATTAGTCACAATCATTTATCATAGTCAACAAATATATAAATAATAAGAAATGAATAATCATGAATAAATAATTAAATTACTTAATAAATGAAGAAAAATACTTATAACATCCAAATATGGTAAACAATGTGAGTATGCATCTACACAAATATAGGGATGTTGAAATACCGAAAATGGTTCAACAATGGACAGAAATTATCCGAAAATGAGCTAAACCAAACTAAATCGAACGAAATGGGCTGAACCAACCCGGAATGCGTTAACTAGAAAATGGGCTGCATTGGCTGGGTGGAGTCAGACATGGGCTGGTAGGCTCGGGCATGGCTAGGTGGACATGAACGTGGTTGGCGAACACAATCACGAAACGGAATAGTACAACCTAATTTAAAAGGTAAGGTATTATAACACCGATTCCGATTCACATAAGAACCGAATTAGAAATGTTACGTTTGAATTGAGTCATGGTTAAAGTTGTTGGTCGGTAAGACTCGATCAATAAAATATACGAAACAACCTTCTTCGAGTCATGAGAATGGAAGATACTGTCAAATACTCGTCAAAACACATCGAATATAAATAAAAGTAAAAAAGTAAATAACTGTGCAGTGCTCAAGTGGGGGTAGTATTTATCTTTCCTCCCACCAAAGTCGACTTACGATTTGCAAGACCTACATATATTATATAAAAATGTCAGTAACGAGTGTTACTCATCCGAAAAATAACTAGTAAAAACTGGGACATAGGTATTCCATTTACCCATGGAAACATATGAAACTTCAGAATTGCTCACGGTTGGTAGTAAGCAAACATATTGAAATAAGTTTCGGCTCGCATGCACGACTAATATTCATATTTATACATACAATGCCTATGCCCTCACATCCTCTAGATTACACCCTCCATAGTACTCGAGACACAAAACAAATAATGAAGTTAGTGCCACAAATTTTAGAAATGTGCTATGTATGCACTACCCTCATACAACGCACTACCTTAGGGCTTAAAGGAGTATGAGTGCGATCCATACATAAGTTTAGGAAAGAGACTTATGTCACATATTTCTAGTGCTTCAGTTCAAAAACCAAGAAGGGATCTCATTCTTGTTGTTTTATTAAACATGTGTAGAAACACGGCTAAATGGCCTGACATCGGAGGGATCCAAAAATACACCGCCGATGTCATCCTATGTCTTAAACATGATTACACTCTACACGTATGGAGTCAAGCAGAGAGGGATAGTCCTATGGACCAGTAGACCAAGCTCCAAGCGCGTCGATACATCCACGGCGAGCTCGGACATCATAACCTACATCGAAACCCACTGGTAAGTAAAATACTAACATCTCTATATAATGCATGTTCGTGGTGTGTGCTCACATCAACAATTTGTCCTAATAAATAAGACAATGCTAAGTAAATATACAATATGCAAATCGATATATATTAATAATAAGAAATAAAAATAAATAAATAAACCAATAAATACACTCATATATAATTAGATAAATAGTAAATATATGAATATAAATAATAGTTTAGTAATTAAATAATAATATATTTATACTATATATATACACGACTAAACACGAGTAAATATCATGTATACTCATGCTAATAAAATATAAATAATTAAATAAAAACAAAAAAATAAATAAATAAATAAATAAATAAATAAATAAATCAATAAATAACTAATATTAATTATTCATGAAGAATATTAATATAAATATTAAATATATGAACATACGACTAAATATGCATAAATAATAACACGAGGAAGAAATAATTAATAATAAATCAGTTAATTAAATAAATAAAAGGTAAACATGAAAAAATATATCTATGAATAAATACATTATCAATAATAATAATTAGTCACATAATCATTCATCATAGTCAAGAAATATATAAATAATAAAAATGAAGATTCATGAATAAATTAATTAATAAATAAAATAATTAATAAATAAAGGTAAATACTCATAAATTCAAACATGTTAAACAATGTGAATATGCATCTAAACTAACTTAAGTATTCTTGAATTACCAAAATCAGACTAGAAAGGACAAAAAATGGGCTGTAAATCAGCTGAACTGGATCGAACCATGCTCAACAAGACCAAAACAGCTGAACCAACACGGTCTGGGTTAACTAAAAAATTGGCAGAGTTAACTGGGTGGACGTGATCAACACTGACTAGCGCACTACCAGGTGGATTGGGGATGGGCTGGTAGGCTGGTGAACAAGATCAGGCAGGCGGACACGAATGCATGCAAGCTGACTCAGACGCATGCAGGCGAACGCGGACACACGCAAGTTGACGTAGAGGCATGCAGTAGAATGCGGACAAAGACAGGTGAATGCGGACAAGGACAGGCAAAGCGACCCGGGTAAGCTGGCCAAATGAGGGGGCCGCGGTGCCCGTTGCCAAAAAATGCTAACGGTGGGACAGCTAGGGTTGCCGACAGTAGGGATCGATAGAGGGGAAGGCATGGAATGTAATGGCAGTGACAACTGGCAAGGTCCACCATTGGCTTGCCAAAAAAATAGCTAGAAAGAAGCAAAATCCCAACTAGGTGCAGCAATGTTGATGGCATGGATTGTGGGTGGTCATAAAATTAAGATCTCGACAAGATGAAGCTTATGGGGTAGTCGGCTTCGCTGGAGGACAATCGCAAGCACTGAAAAATGACATGAAAGGTTGCGGCAGCGGCGGTGACGACGAACATCAACAGCAAAAATACCGACACCAGCTGCATGATCTGAACGTCCGATAACTCGGGGTCTAGGGGGACCCACCTATGTGTGTATCCAATATACATATAGACGAAAAGTTTAGATCGAGACCGTCAAAAGTCGAAACTGACTAGAGTCCTAAAGGAGACTCTATAGGCGGGAATTGAGCAAAGAGGCTAAATGGGCCTTGAACGATAAACTCAATCAAGTTGAGCCCACAGGGGCACATTCTAGCAATCTGAAATTCTTATGTTGCATGCAAATGAAATACCCAAACTATAAAGACCCGGAGAAAAAAATAATGAAAATAATAATAATAATAATAATAATAATAATAATAATAACGTTCAACGCGATGGGAGCGAACGTGGGAAAATTCTAATTTTTTTTCATTTAAATGGTAAAAAAACGTTAGCTGGTTAAGTATGAATTACCCGATTAATTGAAAAGTAATTTTTAACCGGATAATTCTAGTTGAATCGGTCGAGTGGACTACAATATTTAACCATTTAACCATTTAAGTTAACCATACCATGTACCCATTTAACAGGTTAAGTGAAATGGTTAAGTGAACCATGTCAATTACCCAATTACCCGGTTAAAGGAATTACGGTGAAGGGGTGCTTCCACGTACCCTAGCCGTCATTTTATTTCATTATAAAAGGAGAAGGGGAGGGTGTCATCTGCATTTTTCCTCCTCAGACAGATGCCGGATTTCCTCCTTCGCTCGGGTAATTTTCTTTCCTTTCTTTTTCTTTTGTTGCATGCATACACATGTTGCATAAATCATAAACATGATAAACATAAGAATTAAATGAGAAATCAACAAGGGAAGAAGAAAACCAGGAGGACGTCCTGCTGTTTTCCAGCAGCAACCACGCCATGTTTCCTTCCATGGTGCGGGGTTGACGTGCTGGAGGTGGGAATTGCTCCCGACGGTGATGCTGGCCGGATGGAGTCACCTTGGAGGGCCAAAACAGACCGTCGAGGAGGCACGCAGGTCTGAAATCCGAGGGGAGAACAGGTCGGTGTCGGTGTGGTGGTGCAGCCATGCTGGTCGGGGCGCCGCCGTGGTGGTGCTAGAGGGTCGTCGTCATGGTGGTGCTAGAGGGTCGTCGTCATGGTGGTGCAAGGGGAGCCGCCATGGGTCTGGTCGGGTGCTGTTTATGTGGCCGACTAGGGTAGTCGCCATGGGTCATGGGCTGATTATGTGACCGACATGGAGTCACCATGGTCAGGTCGGGGTTGCTGATTGGGTGGCCGGAATGGGGTCGCCAAGGACTGGTTGAGGGTTGCCATGTGGTGGCCAAGTTGGAGACGCCATAGCAGCGAATGGAGGCCGCCACGTTACTGGTTGGTCGCCATGCATGGTGAAAATACCGGCTTTCGCTGGTTGACTACAATAAAGCTGGGAGCTTTAGGGTCGTTAAATGAATTGTTAAAGTAGAATGGCAACCAGGTAAATATGGGAGAACTCGATGCGGTCGAGTTAGAATATAAGGTAAATACAAAAGAATTAAGTATGGGACATGTTAATAATTAAATTATCAACTAGTTAATGGGGATTTGGATGGGGATAATTAATAATTAATTATCATCAGAATTGCTGAAAATTTAATAAGTAATGAAGACTAACATGAACTAATTACATCATTTAAAAATTGATAGTATATTAGTCATGTAGTTGCATGTAGGTTCATGCAAATAAAATTATACTAATGTATAATTTTATGCCCTCATTCAGATTAGGGTTAGCGGATTACAGTCAGACGAAATCACAAGTCAGGTACGTATAATAGGTAGAACATCGTACTTTCCTTGTTGGTAGCCTAGGTCGGCCTGAGCCCAGATTCGACCACCATGCACCGAGTGCAACCGGGGTCAAAGAATTGACTCAGTCCGACACGGGGTCGTATTATGTGCGTAAATTGTGTAATGCATCGACATTGTTTTAGAGTAGTGATAGCCGCCCCATAAAAAGGCTACGGCCGGGGTGAGCGAGGCACAACGATTCCTCCATCGCACTGGAGTGCAGTGATAGCCTCCCCATAAAAAGGCTACGCCCGGGGTGTGTGAGGCACTTGCACTAGAATTGGTAGTGAGAGTGTAAAGACCCGATATATATATATATATATATTCGACGCGGTGGGATCGAACGTTGGTATCCATGAATTTGTTTAAATTATTTACCCGCTACCCGGTTAATTATTAATTACCCGGTCAAGTGGAAAGTATTAGTTAACCGGTTAAGTATTTTTACCCGGTTAAGTAAACCATACCATTTAACCGTTTAAACTAGTAAAGTGAACCATACCATTTAAGAGGTTGAGTGAAAAGGTTAAGTGAACCGTGTTAATTACCCAATTACGCGGTTAAAGGAATTATGGTGAAAGGGTGCTTCCACAAACCCTAGCCGTCATTTATTCTTTATAAAAGGAGAAGGGGTCGTTGAACCTAGGAAATACCAATGGATGATGGGGTGTGAGAATTTAATGAAGGGGTCGTTGAACTTAGGAAATACCAATGGATGATGGGGTGTGAGAATTTAATGAAGGGGTCGTTGAACCTAGGAAATACCAATGGATGATGGGGTATGAGAATTTAATGGAGGGAATGGTTGAAGTGTATATATATGCAGGAGGAGGGAGTATTTCATCCCTCATCTCCATCCCAGGCGACCTCCCCATTACTGTATTAGGGTTCACGGGTCATAGTCAGACGTAATCACAAATCAGGTACGTATAATAGATAGAACATCATACTTTCCTTGTTGGTAACCTAGGTCGGCCTGAGCCCAGATTCGACTACCATGCACCGAGTGCTACCGGGGTCAATGAATTGACTCAGTCCGACACTGGGTCGTGTTATGTACGTGAATTTTGTAATGCATCGACATTGTTTTGGAGTAGTGATAGCCACCCCATAAAAAGGCTACGGCCGGGGTGAGTGAGGCACAGCGATTCCTCCATCGCACTGGAGTGCAGTGATAGCCGCCCCATAAAAAGGCTACGGCCGGGTGTGTGAGGCACTGGCACTGGAGTGCAGTGATAGCCGCCCCATAAAAAGGCTACGGCCGGGGTGTGTGAGGCACTGGCACTAGAATTGGTAGTGAGAGCTTCCCCACAAACGGGGCATAGCAATCACCTGAGTGCAGTGATAGCCGCCCCACAAAAAGGCTACGGCCAGGGTGTGCAAGGCATTGGCACTGGAGTGCAGTGATAGCCTCCCCATAAAAAGGCTACGGCCGGGGTGTGCGAGGCACTGGCACTAGAATTGGTAGTGAGAGCTTCCCCACAAACGGGGCATAGCAATCACCCGAGTGCAGTGATAGCTACCCCACAAAAAGGCTACGGCCGGGGTGTGCGAGGCACTGGCACTGGAGACGGTAGTGGTAGCCTCCCCACAAAAAAGGCTACGGCCGGGGTGTGCGGATCACAGCGGATACCTCCTCCGCATTGTTTTGGAGTATAGCGGAATCGCTCCACCGCATATTAAAATAAACATAAGGAAATAGTGGAATGTACTTGTCTTGTTTTATCTATTATACTACTTAGTGTTGTAATCACTAACGCGGAATTGCCTCCGCAGGTATGCAAATACGAGATTAGGAGATTGACATCCAGAGTATGGAGCAAAATAAATATGAGGACTCCTTTTTTATTTAATTGAGAAATAAGTGTGGCTGCTGGGAAACGGTCCAAGACTGTGGGATCTTTATATATGTTTTTGTTAAATAAAAAATGTTAGTCATATTTACTTAATTGTGAGTAACACCTGGCCAGCTAGGCCCACAATATCGTGAAAAATGGCGGGTCGTTACAGAGAGCTTCTCCACAAATGGGGCGTAGCAATCACCTGAGTGCAGTGATAGCCTCCCCATAAAAAGGCTACGGCCGGGGTGTGTGAGGCACTGGCACTAGAGTTGGCAGTGAGAGCTTCCCCACAAATGGGGCGTAGCAATCACCTAAGTGCAGTGATAGCCTCCCCACAAAAAGGCTACGGCCGGGGTGTGCAAGGCACTGGCACTGGAGTGCAGTGATAACCTCCCCATAAAAAGGCTACGGCCGGGGTGTGTGAGGCACTGGCACTAGAGTTGGCAGTGAGAGCTTCCCCACAAACGGGGCGTAGCAATCACCTGAGTGCAGTGATAGCTTCCCCACAAAAAGGCTACGGCCGGGGTGTGCGAGGCACTGGCACTGGAGATGGTAGTGGTAGCCTCCCCACAAAAGGGCTACGGCCGGGGTGTGCGGATCACAGCGGATACCTCCTCCGCATTGTTTTGGAGTATAGCGGAATCGCTCCACCGCATATTAAAATGAACATAGGGAAATAGTGGAATGTACTTGACTTGTTTTATCTATTATACTACTTAGTGTTGTAATCACTAACGCGGAATTGCCTCCGCAGGTGTGCAGATACGAAATTAGGTGATTGACAACCAGAGCATGGAGCAAAATAAATATGGGGACTCCCTTTTTTATTTATTTGAGAAATAAGTGTGGCTACTGGGAAACGGTCCAAGACTGTGGGATCTTTATATATGTTTTTGTTAGAAATGCTAGACATATTTGCTAAATTGTGAGTAACACCTAGCCAGCTAGGCCCACAATGTTGTGAAAAATGGCGGGTCGTTACAGGTGGTATCAGAGCCTGGTTTCCCAAAAGCTCACATCTTATGACTCAAGTACCTTGTTGAAGAGTCCAATATTTATCTTTCTCCAATGGGGTATGTCATTAGGGAATTAGTGGACTCACTAACAAACCTAAGTAATCATTGAAAAAAAATTTAATGAACCATAACGGAATAAATTTTAGATGGCAGGCACCCGAAGGAAGTCGAGCCAAGCTGCGCAGTCGGACACGAACGTGGAGAGTGTGTTAGGCCAAATTTTGACGGCCATACAGGGACTAGCGCAGGCTTCAGATAATACCAGTTCTGTGGTTCAGAACATAGCGCAGCGATTACCGGGATTGGTAACAGGGAATGGAGCTCCAAATTCGGCTGCGGGTCCTAGTAGCGTCCCAAATGGGGATCAGGGGAGCGCCCAAGAGCGGGTAGGGATAGCTGACCCGGGCGAGCGAGGGGAACTTCCAAACCCAGTGCCACCGGTAGTCCGACAAGTGGTACTGCCAGTTGGGGATGACAGTGATCGATACACTGTAGAAAAATTCCGGAAGAACGGAGCTGAGGTATTCATTGGAGGGACTGATCCAATGAAGGCGGAGAGCTGGATGGACATTACTGAGAAAGCATTTAGAGCTCTCTCTGTGCCTCATCGCCATCAAGTGAGGTTGGCGACATGCATGCTTCAGGAGGAAGCATCTTATTGGTGGAAGTCCATGGAGAAGACTGCGTTCCATCAACGGGAGATTTCGTCCATTCCTTGGGCGGAATTTGTAACAGCTTTCAATGGACAATATTTTCCTGAGTCTGTTGTCCAGAAGAAAGCACTGGAATTTGCCACTCTAACTCAGAGGGATGATTCAGTCCGAGAGTATGCAAAAAATTTCTTGCAATTGGAGAGATTTGCACCTGGGAGTCTGGCAACTGCCCGGGCCAGAGCAGACAAATTTTTCTGGGGTTGAAGCCAGAATTGAGGAGTAGGGTTGCTACGGCGCCAAGAGGCACTATAACCGAAGTGATTGAGGCAGCCACTACTCATGAGTTGGTGTACGACTATGTCCGTGCACAGAAACAGGGGAAGGCTACTATGCAACATAAGAATGCCAACCAGGGTAGTAGCAAAAACCGGTCTGCAGAACACCAGCAGCAGAACTATCAACGGAATGTCGATGGGAACCGCAAAAGGAAGTTTCAGGAGATTCCGTATCGACTATGTAAAAATTGCAACAAGATGCATTCAGGGCCATGCAGTGAGCCCCGTCGGTGCTACAACTGCGGAAGGACGGGACACCTGCAAAACGAGTGTCGTCAGCCCCTGAAGCAACAACAGGAGCAACCTGAAAAGGAGAAGACACCAGCTCCTAATCGCTACCCAGCACCTGCAAAATCGGTGGACAAAGGGAAGGCGAAACTTTTTGCAGTCGAAATCGAGGACGCTGAGGACGATGACCACACAGTTCGAGGTAAAATTCTGATTCAAAGTGTTAGTGTGGATGTTTTATTTGACTCGGGGTGTACACATTCGTTCCTATCATCCCGATTAGTTAAGAGTTTAGGACTCCAAACGTCTACATTACCCAAGACTTATAGGGTCACTACTGCAACGGGAGACGGGGAAGTCACAACGTTAGGAGTGACTAACCTATCCTTGGATATACAAGGGAAACCCTATGTATGGAATTTCATTGTCTATGGGATAATAGGCTTTGATGTACTGTTGGGAATGGACTGGTTGTCTGCACACCAGGCTTTTCTCGACTGTAAAGGGAGGAGAGTGTTGACGAAACCTTGTAATTGTGAGATGGGGGTCATTTTCCAAGGGTCATGGAATGATCCATCCTCTTGTATTGTGTCGGTTAGTGAGGCAACTGAGTGGTTTGGTGAGGGTTGTAAAGCCTTTTCGGCAACTCTAGAGGAGTCTGAGTCCAAACCCAAAGAGTTGTCCATGATTCCGGTGGTAGCAGAATTTCTGGACGTATTTCCAGGTGAACTTCCAGGGTTACCTCCTAAGCGGGCGGTGGAGTTTGTCATTGACCTAGCACCTGGAGTATCACCAATTTCTAAAGCACCATACCGCATGGCTCCAGCGGAACTCAAGGAGTTAAAGAGTCAATTAGAAGAGCTGTTGCAGGCAGGCTTCATCCGACCAAGTACTTCACCCTGGGGAGCCCCTGTTCTTTTCGTAAAGAAGAAGGATGGCTCACTTCGATTGTGTATTGACTATCGCCAGCTCAATCAAGTGACAGTCAAGAATCGGTACCCCTTACCGAGGATTGATGATTTATTTGATCAGTTGAAAACAGCCGGAATATTCTAAAAAATAGACTTACGGTCCGGATATCATCAACTGCGGGTGAAGGAATCTGACATACAGAAAATGGCTTTCCAAACTCGATATGGACATTATGAGTTTCTGGTTATGCCTTTTGGTCTGACAAATGCACCAGCGGCCTTTATGTCACTTATGAACACGGTGTTCCACGAATACTTGGATAAGTTTATTATTGTGTTTGTGGATGACATTCTGGTCTATTCAAATAATGAGGAGGACCATGGGAAACACTTGTCCATTGCTCTTCAAGTTTTGAGGGAGAATCAATTGTTCGCCAAGTTATCAAAGTGTGACTTTTGGCTGGAGGAGGTGAAATTCCTCGGACATGTTGTCTCAAAGGCGGGAGTCGCAGTGGATCCATCAAAAGTGAGAGCAGTTACTGATTGGCCACAACCCAAGTCAGTCACAGATATCCGAAGTTTCCTTGGACTAGCAGGTTACTATCGGAAGTTCATTAAAGATTTCTCCTTGGTGGCATCGCCAATGACTAAGCTTACACGCAAGGGAGTCAAGTTCGAATGGAGTAACAAGTGTGAGGAGAGTTTCCAATCTTTGAAGAAGAGTTTAACTACTGCACCAGTTTTGACTATACCAAATGGCAATGAAGGATTCGTGGTCTTCAGTGATGCATCTCTAGTGGGGTTAGGATGTGTCCTTATGCAAGATGGTAAGGTGGTGGCTTACGCCTCTCGCCAATTGAAGATTCACAAGCAAAATTATGCAACCCATGACTTGGAACTGGCAGCAGTTGTGTTTGCTCTGAAAATTTGGAGACACTATTTGTACGGAGCTCAGTTCGAGGTTTTCACCGACCACCAAAGTTTGAAGTATATCTTCACCCAGAATGACCTTAACCTTCGACAGAGGCGGTGGATAGAATACTTGAAGGACTATGATTTCCAAATTTTATACCATCCGGGAAAAGCGAACGTTGTAGCCGACGCGTTGAGTCGGAAGGGCAAGGTGGACAAGGGTCAACAGCTAGCTAGACTTTGGGCTATGTCAGCTGAGGTGGTAGCTATTAACCCGGTGGAACGAATGACAGGACTACTGGCGAACCTGGTTATCTCCAATGAATTGGTGGACCGAGTTAAGCTAACACAAATGGAAGATGAGAAGCTGAATGAAATGTTGGACAAAACTCCCGACATTGTAGCAGATTCCAACAGTGTAATCAGATTTAGAGGGAGGTTGTGTGTACCCAACAATGATGCATTAAAGCGAGATATCCTGGAGGAAGCTCATCGGTCAAGGTTCTCAATACACCCTGGTGTTACAAAGATGTACCAGGACTTAAAACGAACCTACTGGTGGATTGGGATGAAGAGGGATGTGGTGGATTTTGTTTCCAAGTGTCAGACGTGCCAATTGATCAAAGCCCAACATCAACTACCCGGTGGATTATTACAATCTTTAGAGATACCTACCTGGAAATGGGAGCGTGTCACATGTGATTTTATTACTAAACTCCCAAGGACTTTGAAGAGACATGACTCTATATGGGTGGTTGTGGACCGTTTGACTAAGGCAGCTCACTTTATCCCCACAAAATCAACAAGGACGGCGGAATACTTAGCAGAACTGTACATAAATAACATTGTCAGGCTGCATGGAATTCCAAAGGAGATAGTCTCTGACAGAGATCCCCTATTCACGTCACATTTTTGGGAAGTTTTCCAAAAAGCTATGGGGACCCAAATCAAGTTAAGTACAGCATATCACCCCCAAACTGATGGTCAGAGTGAGAGGACCAATCAAACCTTGGAGGATTTGTTGAGAGCTTGCATCCTCGACTGGGGAGGAGATTGGGAGAAACACTTAGCCTTGGCTGAATTCACCTATAATAACTCTTACCAAGCCAGTATAGGAATGGCACCGTTTGAAGCTTTATACAGTAGGCCTTGTCGATCTCCATCATGCTGGTTGGAGTCTACAGAGGTGGTTATGGTCGGGCCAGAGATGGTGAGAGAAGCAGCTGAAAAAGTGCAACTCATCCAGCAAAGGCTTAAGGCAGCTCAGGATCGGCAGAAAAGTTATGCTGACACTCGAAGGAAGGACTTAGAATTCCAAGTTGGGGAGTTCGTCTACCTTAAGACCTCACCTAATAAGAGAGTGATCAGATTTAGAACATCAGGGAAGTTGAAGCCAAGATTCATAGGACCATTTCCAATTCTGGATCGAATCGGAAGTTGTGCATATAGATTAGCATTACCACCAAGCCTTGATGGTGTACACAATGTCTTTCATGTGTCAATGCTAAAGAAATATGTACGAGATGAGAATCACATTATCACAAATTTTGCAGATTTAGAGCTACAATCGGATTTAACCTACGAGGAAAAACCGATTCACATCTTGGGCGAGGGAAACAAAGACACTTCGTAACAAGGAGATCCCTTTGGTAAAGGTATTATGGAGAAATCAGGGATCAGAAGAAGCTACATGGGAGACTGAACAGGAAATGGCCAGAAAATATCCTAGCCTGTTTGTAGCATAAAATTCGTGTAATTGTTGTAACATGAACTTATACCGGAGATGTACTTAATCATGAATATCCTATTAATGCTATGATATTTCGGGGACGAAATAATTCTAAGTTGGGGAAATTGTAAAGACCCGGAGAAAATTTTGATTTTTTTTCATTTAAATGGAAAAAAATCATTAGCTGGTTAAGTATGAATTACCCGGTTAATTGAAAAGTAATTTTTAACTGGATAATTCTAGTTGAATCTATCGAGTCGACTACACTATTTAACCATTTAACCATTTAAGTTAACCATACCATGTACCCATTTAACAGGTTAAGCAAAATGGTTAACTGAACCATGTGAATTGCCCAATTACCCGGTTAAAGGAATTACGGTGAAGGGGTGCTTCCACGTACCCTAGCCGTCACTTTATTTCATTATAAAAGGAGAAGGGGAGGGCGTCATCTACATTATTTCCTCCTTAGACAGACGCCGGATTTCCTCCTTCGCTCGGGTAATTCTTCTTTCCTTTCTTTTCCTTTTGTTGCATGCATACACATGTTGCATAAATCATAAACATGATAAACATAAGAATTAAATGAGAAATCAACAAGGGAAGAAGAAAACCAGGAGGAAGTCCTACTGTTTTCCAGCAGCAACCATGCCATGTTTCCTTCCATGGTGCGGGGTTGACGTGCTGGAGGTGGGAATTGCTCCCGACGGTGATGCTGGCCGGATGGAGTCACCTTGGAGGGCCAAACAGATCATCGAGGAGGCACGCAGGTCTGAAATCCGAGGGGAGAACAGGTCGGTGTCGGTGGGGGTGCAGCCAAGCTGGTCGGGGCGCCGCCGTGGTGGTGCTCGAGGGTCGTTGTCATGGTGGTCCTAGAGGGTCGTCATCATGGTGGTGCAAGGGGAGTCACCATCGGTCTGGTCGGGGAGCCTAGGTCGGCCTGAGCCTAGATTCAACCACCATGCACCGAGTGCAACTGGGGTCAAAAAATTGACTCAGTCTGACACTAGGTCGTATTATGTGTGTAAATTGTGATATGCATCAACATTGTTTTAGAGTAATGATAGCCGCCCCATAAAAAGGCTACAGCCGGGGTGAGTGAGGTGCAGCGATTCCTCCATCGCATTGGAGGGCAGTGATAGCCTCCCTATAAAATGGCTACGGCTGGGGTGTGTGAGGCACTGGCACTAGAATTGGTAGTGAGAACTTCCGCACAAACGGGGCGTAGCAATCACCTGAGTGCAGTGATAGCCTCCCCATAAAAAGGCTGCGGCCGGGGTGTGCGAGGCACTGGCACTAGAGTTGGCAGTGAGAGCTTCCCCTCAAATGGGGCGTAGCAATCGCTTGAGTGCAGTGATAGCCTCCCCATAAAAAGGCTACCGCCGGAGTGTGCAAGGCACTGGCACTGGAGTGGAGTGATAACCTCCCTATAAAAAGGCAACAGCCGGGGTGTGTGAGGCTCTAGCAGTATAGTTGGTAGTGAGAGCTTCCCACAAACGGGGCATAGCAATCACCTGAGTGCAGTGATAGCTTCCCCACAAAAAGACTACGGCCAGGGTGTGCGGATCACAGCGGATACCTCCTCCGCATTGTTTTTGAGTATAGCGGAATCACTCCACCGCATATTAAAATGAACATAGGGAGAATAGTGGAATGTACTTGACTTGTTTTATCTATTATACTACTTAGTGTTGTAATCACTATCACGGAATTGCCTCCGCAGGTGTGCAGATACGAAATTAGGTGATTGACAACTAGAGCATGGAGCAAAATAAATATGGGGACTCTCTTTTTTATTTATTAGAGAAATAAGTGTGGCCAGTGGGAAACGGTCCAAGACTGTGGGATCTTTATATATGTGTTTGTTAGAAATGCTAGATATATTTGCTAACTTGTGAGTAACACCTAGCCAGCTAGGCCCACAATGTTGTGAAAAATAGCGGGTCATTACAAAAACAAATCCCAAACGGATACTAAATGCTGTAATGGCCAATATCTTGGCCTAAAATCTTGGCTAACTTGTAAAAATCATATGTATACCTCTTGTAAAAAATGATAACTCATGCTCTACTGTATAACTAAAACTATCATATGCATGTCGGCATACACAACCAGTATAACATGCTCATATGGCCATCTGGGCCTCATACTTATATTCGTAAATTTTTTTCTAACTCGTGCTTGCTCGTACCGACTCAAGACTTGTAAAGGCCGTGAAAAAAAAAAGAGGATGCGGACGCGGTCTAGAAAGGACCGAATGTGTTACATTCTATACTCGGTTAATTCTACCCGGTTAATTATTTACCGATTTTATTTTTTACCCGGTTACCCAGTTAAGTGAAATACGGGTGTTTTCACATACCCTAGCCATAATTTTCATTTTTATAAATTTTGAAAGAGGATGTCATTTTTCACATATGGGTGTAGGGGTGTCTTTCTCACCTTAGCCACCTAGTTCTCCTTTTCCTTACCGGTGTGTGTTCTTCCTTGCTTAGGTATTCTTCCTATCTCCCTTTTCTTAATTTTCCTGCATGCATATTTTAATTTGATAATAAGCTATATAATCATGAGGATTAAAGTTTAAAATCAACAAGAAAGAAACTAAAATTTGCTGACGAGTTCCCTGTTTCGGCGAGATAGGCAAGCACGGGCATGCCTCGCCGGGAATCATTGGCGATGACCGTTCTGACGTAGTAAGATGATCCTCCTCTCTTTGTCGATCAGTGTAGGCTCGATCTCACGTGTGTGGATTCCGGACTGGGGTGGTAAATGGCCAAAAACAGAGGACGGCGGCAAGAACAAAGGTGCGGGGGTAGGTGAAGAAGTCTGGCTGTCCTGGGTGGCGGCGGGCTGCAATCTGGCCCAGGAATGTTGATAGGAGGTTGAGGGTGTCAAGGCGACTACCCAATTGAGGCGGCGATGCTCGCCGGTGGTGGAATCAGCGACGTGAGTGCGCCACTAGACAGGCGATGCAGGCTTCGCCGAGGCTAGAACGTAGCCAGAGTTGGCAAGGGTGACACTGAAACGGCAGGGCGGAGCTGGACGGCGGCCGGAGGTGGTCGGCGGCGGCGACTGAGGGGTGCCTGGAGTGGGGAACAAAGCATGTCGGAGAAGAAGAAGAAGGAAAAAAATTACCTCTGGTGGAAACTTGTAAATAATGCTTGACTCGACACAGCTCGAGTTAAATAATAATACTAACTCCTAAATAACACCGGGCTCGATACCGACTCGAGTTGAAAGATAATATTAACTTGTAATAAATCTTTAAAAATAATCATTTTAATGCGGTTATGGGTTAAAGTTACTAAATTAATTAGTTATTGCACGAAATCGCCACAAGTAATAAAAAAATACGGTAATGATAAACGATGTATAATTAATCGGATGCACAAGCGATTAAATAAAATCGAACGGTTATAAGTAATTAATAAAATAAACATTTTACCTTTACCATATTAAATTTAATGTTAGGTAAATAAAGTCGATCATTTTTATAACGAATTAGTAATGTAGAAAATGATTATTAAACTATAGTCGGTTAGCAATCACTAGCGTCGAACCTATAATATCATAATGAAAATAAATAAAGCTTGAAACTTTATACAGTCGAATAATTTAAAATAATTGTATTAATAATATTTATGATTTAAAGTAATAAAAATTATTTTAAATAAATTACTTGAACAACGAAATTAATTTAAATGCTGTAAATAATAATAGCGATTAAAATTTATAACTTTAAACTAAATCATCATGATCGGGGTTAAGTAATTATCACCGCAAAGGAAAAATTAAATACTTGTTTATTAGTAATAATTATTTTGTCAATTGTTAGGTATTAATTATAATTTACATAAATATTTTATAATGTAAAGTAGGACTTAAATGATTATGTCACATGAATAAATAATTATCTCACTAGATTTGTTGAGAATTTAATATTTAATTTTTTTTGAATTGTTACATGTGTTGTCAAAAAATTTTAATATATATATTAGACATATAGTTGCATGCATTCCTACTCGAATAAAATTATACTTATACATAATTTTATTTCCTCATTGAGATTAAGATCATTGGTCGCAGCTGCGAGTTCAAAATATAGAGGTCCGTATAAGTATTTGAAATGTTGTATTTTCCCAAGTTGGGAGCTGCCCGTATAATTATTTGAAATGTTATATTTTCCGAAGTTGGTAGCTGTCCGTATAATTATTTAAAATGTTGTATTTTCCCAAACTGGTATAATTATATAAAATGTTGTATTTTTTTCCAAACTAGTAGCTTTTGTCGGCACTAATCTCAGAATGAGCTGGGAGACGATTTTTAATCTCAAAATTACTTAGGAGACCACCTAATCTCAGAATGAGATGGGAGACAATTTCTAATCTCTAAATGAACTAGGTGACCATGAATAATCTCAAAATGACTTGGGAGACCACCTAATCTCAGAATGAGATGGAAGACAATTTGTAATCTCTGCATGAACTGGGTGACCATCAATAATCTCAAAATGACTTGGGAGACCAACTAATCTCCAAATGAGCTAGGAGATAATTTCTAATCTCAGAATTAACTAGGAGACCATGACTAATCTTAAAATAACTTGGGAGACCACCTAATCTCAGAATGAGCTGGGAGACATATTTTAATCTAAGAATGAACTTGGAGACCATGACTAATCTCAAAATGACTTGGGAGACCACCTAATCACAGAATGAGCTTGGAGACAATTTCTAATCTCAGAATGAACTGGCAGACTATGACTAATCTCAAAATGAATTGGGAGACCACCTAATTTTAGAATGAGCTGGGAGACAATTTATAATCCCAAAATGAACTAGGAGACCATGACAAATCTCAAAATGAATTGGGAGACTACCTAATCTTAGAATGAGCTGGGAGACAATTTCTAATCTTAGAATGAACTGGGAGACCATGACTAATCTCAAAATGAATTGGGAGACCACCTAATCTAAGAATGAGCTGGGAGACAATTTCTAATATCAGAATGAACTGGGAGACCATGACTAATCTCAAAATGAATTGGGAGATCAGCTAATCTCAGAATGAGCTGGGAGACAATTCTAAGCTCAGAATGAGCTAAGAGACGACTTTTAGTAATCTCAGAATGACTTGAGAGACAATTAGTAATCTCAGAATGACCTGAGAGATAATTACTAAGGACTTATGTAGTAATAATAATAAAAACGAGTGAAATGATAATACAGATTATAGTGACATGTTTCATTTAATTATGCAGCGTAGTGGTTTTATCATTAACGTGGAATTGCCTCCGCAGGTGAGCAGCATTGGACTGAAGAATAGAAGTGTGGTTGGTGGTTCTCTTACCAACCTAGGTATGGCAAATTGATAATAAAAAAATTGGACTTCCTTATTATTCTCTTGTGTTATAAATGTGGCTATAGGAAACTGTCCGAGACTGTGGGACAGTTACTTTATATTTTAGAGAACATGATTGATATTATATGTTGCGAGACTTATTTGCGGTATTTCAATTCTTGTTTTGCAATATCATCGTTACATCAATTATATTTTTAATTAACGCCGGGCCAGTTTGGGCAGGTCGTTTCAGGTGCTATGAAAGCCTGGTTTCCCACTAGCTCACATTTTATGACTCAAGTACCTTGTTTAAAAGTCCAATAATTATCTTTTCCGACTGGGCTGTGTTATTAGTTGACAAATTCATTCTCTAAGATACCTAAGTCATAACTGAAACAAAAAAATACTAATGAACTTTGATGGTTCGACATTTTAGATCGCAGGGACTCGTGGACAGTCAAACCGAGCTACTCCACCCAATGCGAACACCGAAAATGTATTGGCTCAGATCTTGACGGCCATACAGGGACTGGTGTAAGTTTCAAAAAATAAAAATTTTGTGGTTCCGAATATTATTCAGCTGTTATCGGGAGTGGTAGCAGGGCATGGAGCCACAAACTCGGCAGCGGGTCAGGGGAGTGCCCAAGGGTGGCAGGGTTAGCAGACCTAAGCAAGCAAGGGGAGCATCCAAACCCATTGCCACCGGTAGTCTGACAAGTGGTGCCGCCAACAAGTGATGATAGTGACCGCTACAATATGGGAACATTTAGAAAGAATAAAGTTGAGGTATTTATTGGAGGGATCGATCCAATGAAGGCGGAGAGTTGGATGGACATTACCGAAAAAGTGTTTAGAGCTCTATCTGTGCCCCACCGCCTTCAAGTGAGATTGGCAACATGCATGCTTCAAGAGGAAGCATCTTACTGGTGAAAATACATGGAAAAAACCACTTTCCATTGATGTGAGATTTTCCTCCATCGCGTGGGCGGAATTTGTGGCATCTTTCAATGGACAATATTTTCCAGAGCCCATTATCCAGAAGAAAGCACTTGCGTTCGCCAATTTGGTTCAAGGGAGGATTCAGTTTGGGAATATGTGTATTCCCAAACAAACTTCCAGGGTTACCTCCTAAGCGGGCAGTGGAGTTTGCCATTAACCTAGCACCTAGAGTGACACCAATTTCTAAAGCACCAGTCTTGACACTGCCAAATGGTAATGAAGGATTCGTAGTCTTCAGGGATGCATCTCGGTAGGGTTTACGATGCATCCTTATGCAAGAAGGTAAGGTGGTGGCCTATGCCTCTCATCAATTGAAGATTCATGAGCAAATTTATGCAACCCATGACTTGGAACTGGCAGCAGTGGTTTTTGCCCTAAAGATTTGGAGACACTACTTGTATGGGGCCCAGTTCAAAGTCTTCACTGACCACAAGAGTTTGAAGTATATCTTCACCCAGAATGACCTTAACCTTCGACAGAGGCGGTGGATAGAATAGATAAAGGACTACGACTTCCAAATCTTATACCATCCAGGGAAAGCGAATGTGGTAGCTGACGCGTTGAGTCGGAAGGGCAAAGTGGACAAAAGTCAGCAGCTAGCTAGACTTTGGGCCATGTCAGCAGAAGTGGTAGCTATCAACCCAGTGGAGCAACTAGAGGGCTTACTGGCAAATTTGGTTGTTTCCAATGATTTAGTTGACCGTGTTAAGCTAGCATAAATGGGTGAAGAGGAGATGAATAAAATGTTGGACAAGATTCCTTACATTGTAGCTGATTCAAATAGTGTAATCAGATTTAGAGGAAGGTTGTGTGTACCCAAGGATAATGCACTGAGGTGGAATATCTTGGAGGACCTCATCGCTCAAAGTTCTCGATACACCCTAGAGTTACTAAAATGTATCAGGATTTAAAGCAAACCTACTGGTGGATTGGGATGAAGAGGGATGTTGTGGATTTTGTCTCTAAGTGTCAGACTTGCCAGCAGATCAAAGCCCAACATCAACTAACTGAAGGAGTATTGCAACCTTTAGAAATACCAACTTGGAAATGGGAGTGTATCACATGCAATTTTATTGCAAAACTCCCAAGGACTCATAAGATGCATGACTCCATATGGGTAGTTGTGGACCGACTAACTAAGGTAGCTCACTTCATTTCCACGAAATCAATGAGGACGGTAGAATACCAGGCAGGATTGTATGTTAACAATATTGTCAAATTGCATGGGATTCCAAAGGAGATAGTCTCCAACCACGATCCGCTATTCACCCCACATTTTGGGAAGCTTTCCAGAAAGCCATGGGAACTCAAATTAAATTGAGTACAGCATATCATCGCCAAACTGATGGTCAGAGTGAGAGGACTATTCAAACTATGGAAGATTTGTTAAGAGCTTGCATTCTTGAGTGGGGAGGTGACTGGGAGAACCATTTAGCTTGGGCTCAATTCACCTACAATAACTCTTACCAACCCAGTATAGGGATGGCACCATTTGAAGCCCTAGATAGTAGGCTTTGCAGATCTCCACCGTGCTGGCTGGAGTCGACGGAGGCAGTTATAGTCGGGCCAGAGATGGTGAGAGAAGCAACTGAAAAGGTGAAACTCATTCAGCAAAGACTTAAGGCAGGTCAGGATCGATAAAAGAGTTACGCTGATACTCAAAGGAAGGACCTAGAGTTTCCAAGTTGGGGAGTTTGTGTTGCTAAAGACATCTCCTATGAAGGGGGTGATCAGATTTAAAATATCAGGGAAGTTGAAGCCAAGATTCGTAGGACCGTTTCCAATCCTGGATCGAGTTGGGAATTGTGCATATAGATTAGTATTGCCACCATGCCTAGCTGGAATACACAATGTTTTCCATGTGTCAATGCTCAAGAAATATGTACGGGATGAGGATCATATCATTACCAATTTTGAAGACTTAAAGCTACAATCAAACTTAACCTACGAGGAAAAGCTGATCTGCATCCTTGCAAGAGAAATAAAGACACTCGGGAACAAGGAAATTCGTTTGGTAAAAGTATTGTGGAAAAATCAGGGGTCAGAGGAAGCTACATGGGAGACTGAACAAGAAATGACAAGGAAATACCCTAGCTTGTTTGTGGCATAGGAGTTTTGTATTTGTAGTAGCATGAACTGATCCTGAAGAAATAAATAAAAATTAATCATGATTGTTCTGTTGCTCAGTTATGATATTTCGGGGACGAAATACTTCCAAGTTGGGGAGATTGTAAAGACCGTGAAAAAAATGGACGAGGACGCAGTCAAGAAAGGACCGAATATGTTATATTCTATACCCGGTTAATTATTTACCGATTTTATTATTTACCCGGTTAAATGAAATACCGGTGTTTTCATATACGCTAGCCGTCATTTTCATTTTTGTAAATTTTGAAAGAGGATGTCATTTTTCACATACGGGTGTAGGGGTGTCTTTCGCACCTTAGCTGCCTAGTTCTCCTCTTCCTTACCAGTGTGTCTTCTTCTTTGCTTAGGTATTCTTCCTATCTCCCTCTTCTTAATTTTCTTACATGCATATTTTAATTTGATAATAAGCTTTATAATCGTGAGGATTAAAGTTTAAAATTAACAAGAAAGAAACTAAAATTTGCCGACGAGTTCCCTATTTCGGCGAGATGGGCAAGCACGGGCAAGCCTCACTGGGAATAAGTGGCGATGGCTGTTCTGACGTCGTAAGATTATCCTACTCTCTTCGTCGATCAGTGTAGGGTCGATCTCACGGATGTGGATGCCGACCTGGGGTGGTAAATGGCCAAAAACAGAGGACGGCGGCAAAAACAGAGTCTCGGCAGTGGCTGAAGAAGTCCAGCCGCCGTGGGTGGAGACGGATTGCAATCTGGCCCGGGAAGGTTGATAGGAGGTCGAGGGTGCCGGGGCGACTACCCAAATGAAGCGGCAATGTTCGCTGGCGGTGGAATCGGCTACGCGAGCACGTTGCCAGGCATGCGATGCAGGCATCGCCACGGCTAGAAGGCCGCCGTAGATGGCCGGGGCAACACTGAAACGGCACGGCATAGCTGGACTATGACGATGGACGGCGGCCGGAGTTGGTCGGCGGCAACCAGATAAGAAGAAGGAAAAAAGAAGAAGAAGAAGGAAAAAATTAACTTGGTTGGCAAACATGTAAATAATGCTTGACTCGACACAGCTCGAGTTAGATAATAATACCAACTCGTAAATAACACCGGGCTCGATACCGACTTGAGTTTAAAAATAATATTAAATTGTAATAAATCGTTAAAAATAATCATTTTAATGGGTTATGGGTTAAAGTTACTAAATTAATTAATTATTTTACGAAATCGCCACAAGTAATAAAAAAATACGGTAATGATAAACGGTCGATAATTAATTAGCAAAACAAACGATTAAATTAAATTGGACGGTTATATGTAATTAATAAAATAAAGATTTTACCTTTACCAAATTAAATTTAATATTATTTAAATAAAGTGATCATTTTAAGAACGAGCCAGTAATGTAGAAAATGGGTTCTTAAACTATAATAGGGTAGCAATCACTAGCGTCGAACCTAAAATAGCATGACGAAAATTAATTAAATTGTAGTAAATAATAGTAGCGATTAAAAATTATAACCGTAAACTAAATCATCAAGATCGGGGTTAAGTAATTATGACCGCAAAGGAAAAATTAAATACTTGTTTATTAGTAACAATTATTTTATCAATTGTTAGGTTTTAATTATGATTTTGATAAATATTTTAAAATATAAAGTAGGACTTAAATGATCATCTCACATGAATAATTAATTATCTCACTAGATTTGTTGAGAATTAAATATTTAATTTTTTTTGAATTGTTGCATGTTATGTTGTCAAAAATTTTAATATATATATTAGACATATAATTGCATGCATTCCTACTCGAATAAAATTATACTTATGTATAATTTTATATCCCGTTCAGATTAGGATCATTGGCCGCAGCTGCAAGTTCGAAATATCCATGTTTGTATAAATATTTGAAATGTTGTATTTTTCCAATTTAGTAGCTGCCAGTATAATTTTTTGAAATGTTGTATTTTCCCAAGTTGGTTGCTATTCGTATAATTATTTAAAATGTTGTATTTTCCCAAGCTGGTAAAATTATTTAAAATATTATATTTTTCCAAACTGGTAGCCTTTGTCAGCACTAATCTCAGAATGAGCTGGGAGACGATTTTTAATCTCAAAATGACTTGGGAGACCACTTAATCTAAGAATGAGCTGGGAGACAATTTCTAATCTCAGAATGAACTGAGAGACCATGACAAATGTCAAAATGACTTGGGAGACTACCTAATCTTAGAATGAGCTGGGATATAATTTCTAATCTCAGAATGAACTGGGAGACAATGACAAATCTCAAAATGACCTAGGAGACCACGTAATCTCAGAATTAGCTGGTAGACAATTTTTAATCTAAGAATGAACTGGAAGACCATGACTAATCTCAAAATGACTTGGGAGACCACCTAATTTCAGAATGAGCTGGGAGAATTTCTTATCTCAGAATGAACTGGTAGACAATGACTAATCTCAAAATAAATTGAGCGACCACCTAAACTCAGAATGAGTTGGGAGACAATTTATCATCTTAGAATGAACTGGGAGACCATGACTAATTTCAAAATGAATTAGGAGACGACCTAATCTCATAATGAGCTGGGAGACAATTTCTAACCTCAGAATAAACTGGGAGACCATGACTAATCTCAAAATGAATTGGGAGGCCACCTAATCTCAAAATGAGCTGGGAGACAATTTCTAATTTTAGAATGAACTGGGAGACCATGACTAATCTCAAAATGAATTGGGAGACCACCTGATTTCAGAATGAGCTAGGAGAATTTCTAATCTCAAAATGAACAGGGAGACCATGACTATTCTCAAAATAAATTGGGAGACCACCTAATCTCAGAATAAGCTGGGAGACAATTTCTAATCTTAGAATGAACTGGGAGACCATGACTAATCTCAAAATGAATTGGGAGACCACCTAATCTAGGAATGAGCTGGGAGACGATTTCTAATCTCAAAATGAGCTGGGAGATGACTTTTACAAAAATCAGAATGGCCTGAGAGACAATTACTAATCTATGAATGACCTGAATGGTAATTACTAAAGTCTTGTGTAATAATAATAATAATAATGAGTGAAATGATAATAGGGATTATATTGAATTGTTTTATTTAATTATGTAGCTTAGTAGTTTTATCACCAACACGGAATTGCCTCCGTCGGTGAGCAGCATTGGACTAAAGAATAGAAGTGTGGTTGGTGGGTCTTTTACCAACCTAGGTATGGCGAATCGATAATAAAAAAATTTGACTTCCTTATTATTCTCTTGTGTTATAAATGTGGCTATGGGAAACGGTCTGAGACTGTGGGAAACGGTCTTGATAGTATATGTTGCGAGACTTATTTGCGGTATTTCAGTTCATGTTCTGGAATATTATCGTTGCATCAATTATATTTTTAAGTAACGCTGGGCCAGTTCGGGTGGGTCGTTACAAGACTAGTCCGAAACTGGCCTTATAAATATTTCGTCCTCGAAATTTCTTACATCAACTACGATATGAGGACTCAATTGAAGATGTCATCTCTTTGGCAAACTGGTAGCTCTCGCTCGAAAGCTAGCTGCATATGGCCCAAATGGACCAACACAAAGCCAAAACTCTGACACTGATAAAGCTCACTAGCTCCTTAATAATCTGACTAGATGGACTACACATGATTGAATCATCTAGTGAAACATTTCATACATGTTGGAATCATCTAACTGGACTGACTATCCATGCTTGAATCGTCTCAATGGACTAGCCACGCATTGTAAAGAGCATGAAAAAATAAAGAAGACACGAGCGCGGTTTAGGAAGGACCGAACGTGTTATATCCAATACCCGGTAAATCCTACCCGGTTAATTATTAAATTTTATTATTTACCCGGTTATCCGGTTAAATGAAATACATGTGTTTTCACATACCCTAGCTGTCATTTTATTTTATTTTATGAAGGACATCCTCCACCCTAGCCTTCATTTGCATTTTTTTCTCCTCTTCCTTGCCAGCGTGTCTTCTTCCTTGCTTAGGTATTCTTTCTATATCCCTCTTCTTAATTTTCCTGCATACATATTTTAATTTGACAGTAAGCTTTATAATCGTGAGGATTAAAGTTTAAAATCAACAAGAAAGAAACTAAACAGAAATTAAAGTTTAACTTGGCCGATGAGTCCCCTGTTTCGGCGAGATGGGTAAGCACAGGCGACGTTTCGCCTGGAATCGGTGGTGACGGTCGTTCCGACGTTGGAAGATGATCCTACTCTCTTCGTCAATCAATGTAGGGTTGATTTCACGTGTGTGGATGCAGCCTGGGGCGGTAAATGGCCAAAAACAGATGACAGCAGCAAAAACAAAGGCGACGGCCGTGGGGGAAGAAATCTGCCCGTCCTGGGTGGCTACGGGCTCCAATCTGGCCAGGGAAAGTCGATAGGTGGTCGAGGGTGATGAGGTTACCACCCAATTTAGGTGGCGACGCTCACTAGCGGTGGAATCACCGACATGAGCATGCCGCTGGGCAAGCAATGCGGGCGTCGCCGCGGCTGGAAGACGGCCCGAGTTGGCCGGGGCGACACTGCAACGGCATGGCAGGGCTGGTCGGCGACGATTGGTGGCGGCCGGAGACGATCGCCTGTGGCGGCTGGAGGGCGGCTACTATCGGGAAAAGGTGATGGCACCAGGAAAGAAGAAGAAGAAGAAAATTACCTTGGGTGGTAAACTTGTAAATAATGCTAGAGTTAAATAATAATACCAACTCATAAATAATACCTTACTTGATACCGACTCGAATTAAAAATAATACGAAGACATAATATATCTTTAAAAATAATTATTTTAATGGGTTATGGGTTAAAGTTACTAAACTAATTAATTATTGTACAAAATCGCCACGGGTAATAAAACAAAATACGGTAATGATAAAAAGTTGATAATTAATCAGCACAACAAGCGATTAAATTAAATAGGACTATTATAAGTAGTTAATAAAATAAATATTTTACCTTTGCATTATTAAATTTAATAGTAAGTAAATAAAGTGATTATTTTAGTAACAAGTAAGTAATGTAGAAAATGGTGATTGAGTCAAAAAATTTAAAATAATTGTATTAATAATATTCATGAATAATACAATTATTTTAAATAATTTAATCTAACAACTTAATTAATTAAATTCTTATAAATAATAGTAGCAATTAAAAACTATAACCATAAACTAAATCGTCAAGATCGGGGTTAAGTAATTATGTCACAGGAATAATTAATTATCTCACTAGATTTGTTGATAATTTAATATTTAATATTTCTGAAAATGATATATATCTCAGATTAGGATCATTGGTCATCGCTGTGAGTTCGAAATATCCAATTCTGTATAATCATTTAAAATGTTGTACTTTCTCTTATTCGCAGCCTTGGTCAGCCTGAGCCCAGATTCGACCACCATGCGTTGTAACACAATCGAGGTCAAAGAATTGACTCAGTCCGACACGGGGGCCACACCTTTAAAATTACTATATATGTCCGTATAATTATTTGAAGTGTTGTATTGTCCGTATAATTATTTGAAGTGTTGTATTGTCCGTATAATTAGTTGAAATGTTGAATTGTCTGTATAATCATTTGAAATTTGTACTTTTATGCTCGAGACCAGGTCCGTTTAGGACTAATTTCTTATTTTATACTTGGCTCGGTTATTTTATATCGCATGATGAATAAGATAGCACTTTTATCGCAACCTACATAAATCGGGTCATTTAGACGTTGTAACGACCCGCCCGAACCGGACCGGGTGTTACTTAAAAATATAGTTAATGTAAATGTAGCATTCCAGAACATGAATTTAAATACAGCAAATAAGTCTCACAACATATAATATAAATCATAACAATAAATCATGTTCTCTAAAATATAAAATAACTGTCCCACAGTCTCGGACCGTTTCCCATAGCCACATTTATAACACAAGAGAATAATAAGGAAGTCCAATTTTTATTATCGATTCACCATACCTAGGTTGGTAAAAGAACCACCAACCACACTTCTATTCTTCAGTCCAATGCTGCTCACCTGCGGAGGCAATTCCGCGTTAGTGATAAAACCACTAAGCCGCATAATTAAATGAAACAAGTCAATATAATCTCTATTATCATTTCACTCGTTATTATTATTATTATTACACAAGTCTTTAGTAATTATCTCTCAGGTCATTCTGAGATTAGTAATTTGTCTCTCAGGTCATTCTGAGATTAGAAAAAGTCGTCTCCCAGCTCATTCTGAGATTAGGTGGTCTCCCAATTCATTTTGAGATTAGTCATGGTCTCCCAGTTCATTCTGAGATTAGAAATTGTCTCCCAGCTCATTCTGAGATTAGGTGGTCTCCCAATTCATTTTGAGATTAGTCATGGTCTCCCAGTTCATTCTGAGATTAGAAATTGTCTCCCAGCTCATTCTGAGATTAGGTGGTCTCCCAATTCATTTTGAGATTAGTCATGGTCTCCCAGCTCATTCTTAGATTAGAAATTGTCTCCTAGATCATTCTGAGATTAGGTGGTCTCCCAATTCATTTTGAGATTAGCCATGGTCTCCCAGTTCATTTTGAGATTAAAAATTGTCTCCCAACTCATTTTGAGATTAGGTGGTCTCCCAATTCATTTTGAGATTAGTCATGGTCTCCCAGCTCATTCTAAGATTAGTGCCGAAAAGGCTACCGGTTTGGAAAAATACAACATTTCATATAGTTATACCAGTTTAGGGAAATACAACATTTTATATAATTATACCAGTTTGGGAAAATACAACATTTCAAATAATTATACGGAGACCTGGATATTTCGAAACTTTCGCACGCTGCGACCAATGATCCTAATCTGAACGAGAATATAAAATTATACATAAGTATAATTTTATTCGAGTAGAAATGCATGCAACTAAATGTCTAATATATATATATCATTATTAAAATTTTGACAACATATCATGTAACAATTCAAAAATATTAAATATTAAATTTTCAACAAATCTAGTGAGATAATTGATTATTCACGTGATATAATCATTTAAGTCCTACTTTACATTTTAAATTAATTATCTAACTCATAATTAATACCTAACAGTTGATAAAATAATTATTACTAATAAACAAGTATTTAATTTTCCTTTGCGGTGATAATTATTTAACCCCGATCTTGATGATTTAGTTGACGGTTATAATTTTTAATCGCTACTATTATTTACAGCAATTTAATTAATTAAGTTGTTCAATTAAATTATTTAAAATAATTTGTATTATTTTAATTCATAAATATTATTAATACAATTATTTTAAATTATTCGACTCTATAAAGTTTCGAACTTTATTTATTTTCATTATGCTATTTAGGTTCGACGCGAGTGATTGCTACCCGACTATAGTTTAATAACCCATTTTCTACATTACTGACTCGTTATTAAAATAATCACTTTATTTACCTAATATTAAATTTAATATGGTAAAGGTAAAATCTTTATTTTATTAATTACTTATAACCCTCCGATTTAATTTAATCGCTTGAATTACGCCGATTAATTATCGACCGTTTATCATTACCGTATTTTTATTACTCGTGGCGATTTCATACAATAATTAGTTAGTTTAGTAACTTTACCCATAACCCATTAAAATAATTATTTTTAAAGATTTATTACGAGTTCGTATTATTTTTAACTCGAGTCGGTATCGAGTCAATCAGTATTTACAGAATTGCCACCGCCCTTCTTCTTCTTCTTCTTCCCGTCACCATTTTTCTCTGCACCAAAACCAGACCTTGGCACCACCACTGGTCACGTCCTTCTTCAATTCCCCAGCAACCCAATTGAACAACCATATAAACATCCCAACAAGACATCAACAACAACATAAAAACAGGCAAAGATGAAGCCTAACGTCCATGTTTTACAGTAGCTATCCAAGGCGACGTCCTGCACCAAACCAGGCCTGATATCTTCCTCTTCAACCCAAAACCAGACCACGTCCTTCACTCCCTTCCCTACCAATCCAATTGGAAGCATAAAGCTTGTGCTTTACAGCAACTACCCACGTCAAACTCCGTTCTGCACCAAGGCGCGGACTCCTGGCCAGCAGCACCGCCGGGACTGCAAGGTGTACTCCGTCCGGCCAGCAGCACCGCCGGGAACACTTCCCTTCTCCCTGCACGACAACCCAACGTCAAGGCCAAGCGCTGCGAGCATGCACGGCGTGAGTCTTTGGCCAGCAATCTGGCTTGGACGTCTGGAATCTCCCACAGCGTCGCACACTACAACTCCGCCCATAACCACTGAAATTCCGCCACCCATCGGAACCCAGGGACAAGGCGACGCCACCCTTCGACCCAGCAGCCAGAGAGGTCGTCGGGGGTGTGAGGGCTGCCTTGAAATCTTTGTTTACAGTCGCCTATCATTGCCCAACTTCAGACCCGTCGGCCATGGCGAAATTCCATTTTCCAGTTTAGTTTTAGTTGTTATTGTTGATTTCAGACTTTAATTCTCATGTTTATCAAGCTTATTATCAATTAAAAAGACATATGAATGCAAGAAAATGAAGAAGAGGGAGATAGGAAGGATACCCAAGCAAGGAAGAAACACCGGCAAGGAAGAGGAGAACTAGGCGGCTAAGGTGAGGAAGACGCCCCTACACCCGTATGTGAAAAATGACGTCCTCTTTCAAAATTTATAAATATAAAACTTTATTATAAATGTAAAACTCCTTTTTTAGTTAGGGTTTTACCCGATTTTAGTTTTCCCTTTTCTGGTTAGTATCGAGTCGGTTCAAGCGAACTTGAGCTAGACTAATTTTTAGAATATGAGTATGGGGCCCAGATGGGCATATTGAGCATGTTATGGAGGTTGAGTATGCACGACAAACATATGATAGTTTCAGTTATGATACTGTATAGAATGAGCTATCAGTGTATATACGAGGTATACATATAATTTTTATGAGTTAGCCAGGATTTTAGGCTTAGGTCTAGGTCATTTTAGCATTTAGCATCTGTCTGGGATTTTTTAGGTTTTTCATATGTATACAGCATAGGAATTTTAGATCACTCGATCGTGCCCCTGTGGCCCCATTTTGATTGAGTTCAAGGTTTGAGGCTCATTTAACCTTCTGGCCTCGATTTCCACCTATAGGTGTCACTTTTAGGACTCGAGACAGTTTTAACTAAGGATGGTCTCGATCCGAGCTTTCCATTCCTATGTATATTGTTTATATCCATAGGTAGGCCCCCACTAGGCAACAGAGTTGTTGGAGTTCCTGATCATGCCACATGGTAAGATCTAGGCCATCCACTCTACCCAATCTTCCACCCAATTATCTTTCAGAGATTTTTCATGATTTTCAAATTTTTACACCATTACCGCTGCCACCACTTCAGCTCGCAGCCGGCTAGACCCCGGTCCTCCTCTGGCCATCTGATCACTACGGCCATGACCACCTCGTAGGCGGAGCCATCTGTCTGTACCCACCGTCACCATCTACGTCTCTGTCAACGACGGAGTTTTTATCACTGTTCATCATCACCGCTGCCACCGTTAGGGTCTATTTCCGGTCCCGGTGAGGCACCTTCGGTCGATCAGACCACCCACACAGTTTCCACCATTGTCATGATTGCCGCCGGCGACCTCGCCGCACCTGACAGCGATGCTGCTAAATTTTGGCTGTTTTCAAACCAGCCAATGGCCAGACTCCACCGATCCTCACCACCAGCACCTTTGCCATCATGCCACCTCTCGATCCACTAGTTGCACCGCCGTCCGTGTTTTTTGGCGACAAGCAACGGCCACCCTTCTGGCCCATTTGCCCGTCATCCGCGTCTGGCTACTAGGCCAGCAAGGGCCATTGACTCGGTTGAGTCGACTCAGCTCGACTCGCATGGGTTTACTTGGTTTGCCATTTTAGCTCTATTTAAGCCATTTTTTGACCATTTTTGGTAAATCAAAAACCATTACATTGGGTTACATACATATTCTCATTATTTAGTATAATTTAATATTATAAGTGTTTTTATTTATTTATTTATTTACTATTTATTCATTATTATTTACTTTATTATTTCTATGTTTATCGTATATAATGTATGTTTACATGATTATTTGTTATTATTATTATTATCTTTATTTCTTGCTATTAGTCTTTTATTGTTTACTAAATTGTATATATATATATACATATATATATTCATTATTATTTATTTATTTATAACAATATTTTATCATATATGATGAATGTTTACATGATTATTTATTATTATTAATACTATATTTACTTATTAATGTTAGTCTTTTATGTTTACTAAATTGTATTTATTTATTTACTTGTTTGTTGATTTTATGTTATTATTTAATTGTATTTAATTACGTATTCTCTAATGATGACTATAATATTATTATTATTCATTATTAATTAAAATTACATAATTGTTTATTTATTTATAGAATGATTGTGTATTTATTTATTTAACTTTTTATATGATTACTAACATGAGTATATATAATATTTACTCATTTTTCTCCATATATATATATATAGTATATGATATTTTTATTTTATGATTATCATTTGAACCCCAGCCGTTTAGAAGTGCCTGACTAGTACGGTATTGAGAACACATACCTACTGTTAGTTGATTAAACTAGAGCTACTATGGAGCTATCTCTTAGACTCATAGTTGATTGGCTATTCCATAGGCTGGCCACCTATGGCAGAGTCCAATCATGATAATCTTAGAGACATGTCAATGGATTTACCCATATTTTTGAGCCACCTAATATCTTATACAGAGTTTTTCCATTACCCTTATGACTCATACAGAGATATTCACACCACCACTAGTAAGATTTTCTCATATTAGTGTACTCTTCTAGCATACCGAATATCGGACCACGTGAGGATGTGATACATACCACTTGGAGTCCTAAAGCAGTGTGACCAGCTTTTCGCGAGAGATCAAATCTTATTCCATGTGATGAGGGATGTCAGACAGCGCTGAGCCTTCACACGAATATTTTACACTTACCCTTCTAGATATAACAGTCCAACTATTGTTTTCTAGATGGTTCATATGTACATGTACAAGTCTTCTCGCCTTCATTCGATCACATAGAGCTCCCATGAGTGGTAGTTAGTGGTCCTATAGATAGTTACGAGAGCCATAGCACACAGTAGAGTCATAGCTACTCTCCTTTTCTATTATGGAACAAAGTGAGATACTTGACTCGGGACTGAGTTGGCTAGGACATAGCGAGCTATCCAGTTCCTCTTATAGGGATACTTGAGTGAATGATACAACCCATTAGTAGGTACTTTTACTTGGTACTAGAGTCCGTCATATGCTAGCAGGACTCACAGGACACCCTAGTATAGTCATAAGACCTAGAGCAGAGTGCCTTAATGGTACCAGTCGTGACCTACCACATTGATGAGGATCAGGGAGACATGGTTAGATGTTAGGCCGTATACCTCATACTGTGATAGTTTTCCTGATTTAGCTCAGACTAGTATCGTGCAGTAGTTTAGAGTACCTGCTTAGCCACCCAGTACCTTAGGGGTGAACCTAGGTTTTACCCGCAGAGGTAATTGCATTCCAGTTCACATAATCTGCAGTGACCCTAAGAGCTAGTCCAGCAAGATGATTCGAGTATGTATGGTAAGTCCAGTTAGTTGATTCTAGTATGTATGATATGTTACACGAGATGACTCGATCACATGTAGCTTGTCCAGCAATAATTTTAAGGAGATAGCGAGCTCGTTTAGAGATCTAGCATCATGTTGGTCCATTTGAACCGCGTGTTGCTAGGTTTCGAAGGAGAGCTACCAGTTTGCCAACGAGATGACATCTTCAGTTGAGTCCTCTGATCACAATTGAAGTGAGAAATTCTGATGACTGAATTTTATATAGAGGAGAGGTTGTAAAATACCATTTTTGGGTTAGGGTTTTACCTGATTTTTTTACTTCTTTGGGTCAGTATCGAGTCGGTTCGAGCGAGCTTAAGCCAGACTAATTTTTAGAATATGAGTATGGGTGTATGAGCATGTAATAGAGTTTGAGTATGCACGACATGCATATGATAGTTTCAGTTATAATACTGTGTATAATGAGTTATCAGCGTATACACGAGGTATACATATTATTTTTGAGTTAGGTAGGATTTTAGGCTTAGATCTAGGTCGTTTCAGCATTTAGCATCCTTTTGAGTTTTTCTAGGTATTTCATTTGTATGCAACATAGGAATTTTGGATCACTCGATTGTGCCCTTGTGGGCCCATCTTAGTTGAGTTCAGGGTTTGAAGCCCATTTAACATTCTTTTCTCAATTCCCACCTATAGAATCACTTTTACGAGTCGAGTCAGTTTTGACTATGGACGATCTTGATCTGAGCTTTCCGTTTATATATATATTGCACGTATCTATAGGTGGGCCCCACTAAGCAAGATTTGGCCATCCACTCAACCCTATCTTCCACCCAATTATCTTTGAGATATTTTTCATGATTTTCAAACTTTTACACCACTGCCGGCTCCACCACTTCAGCTCGCAGCCAGCTAGGCCACAATCCTCCTCCGGCTATCGGATCGGTACGGCCGTGACCACCTCATTGCCGGCTATCAGTCTATACCCACCTTCATCATTGGCGGTGATGGAGTTTTTTATCACTGTTCATCATCGCCGCCACCACCGCCTAGGTTGTTTACCGGCGCGGGAGAGGCACCTTCGGCTGATCTAACCGCCCACATAGTTTCCCCTTGTCGAGATCCTCCCTTTGAGACCGACATCGACCTTCACCATGGCCACGATTGCCGCCGGTGACCTCGCTGCACCCGGCAGCGATGCCACCACGTCTTGGCTGTTTTCCGGCCAACCAGTGGTCAGACTCAACAGATCCGCTCCGTCAGCACCTCTGCCATTATGCCCCCGTCAATCCTGACCAGCGGCAACACCAGCCGCCCTGCCATCTGCATTTTCTGGTGACGAGCAACGGAGGCCCCGTCCGGCTTATTTGCTTGTTATCGCGTTTGCCGCCGGCGTTCACATCTGCTTGATCGAGTATTGTTCACCCGTGTCTACTTCCAGCTAACTGGCTAGCATAGTTCATTGACTCGGGTGAGTCAACTCGACTCGCACGGGTTGGCTCAGTTTGCCATTTCTACCCAATTTCAGCCGTTTTTCGACCGTTTTCAGTAATTTGAAAACCCTTACATTACTTTATATGCATATTCAAATTATTTAGCATAATTTGATCTTATACGTGTTCTTATTTAATTATTTGTATTTTTTATTAATTTATTCATTATTGTTTATTTATTTTTATTTATATGTTTATCGTATATAATGTACATTTACATGGATATTTGTTATTATTAACGATATTTACTTATTAATGCTAATCTTTTATGTTTACAAAATTGTCTATATATATATATATAAAACAAATTACGTATTTATTTATTCTTGTTCGTTGCTTGTGTGTTATTATTTTATTGTATTTAATTACGTATTCTCTAATGATGACTATGATATTATAATTATTCGTGATTAATTAAAATTAAGTAATTGTTTATTCATTTATACATTTATTTATAAAATGATTATGTATTTATTTATTTAATTGTTTATATGATTCGTAACATGAGTATATATAATATTTTACTCGTGTTTTACCATTTACGTATATAGTTTATGATATTATTATTTTATGATTATAGTATTGATTGGTTTTATGTATTTATTAGCTTTCTATTTATTCATGATAGTATTTATTTATTTATTATTTGTTATTAGTTATTTCCAATATGATGTCTTAATTTACGTGTTGTGTGTTTAGCGGTATGTTTATTTAGTATAGCCTTTTTATTAAGATGTATTGATGATGTGAGCACACACCACAAGCATGCATCATATAGAGATGGCAGCATATTCTTAGCATTGGGTTTCGCTATAGGTTACAGAGTCTGAGCTCATTGTAGATATGTCGATGTGCTTAGAGCTTGGACCATAGGTCTGTAGGAATCTCCCTCTCTACTTGACTCCTTCTATGTCAAGTTTAATCATATTTTAGATGTAGGGCGACGTTGGCGGTGCATTATTAAATCCCTCAAATGTCGGGCCATTTAGCCGTGCTTTCTACACATGTTTAACAAAACTACAATGATGAGATCCCCTCTTAGTTTTCGAACTTAAGCTGAAGAAATTTATTATACAAGCCTCTTCCCTAAGCCTAATATATAAGTATGCACATTTTTGTGGATTTTACGAATAAGAGAATGAGTGGTACAGAGATATGTAAGGACGACAATAGTACTCCTCCAAACCTTGACATAGTGCAGTGTATGTGGGTACTGTAGAATGTAGCACATTTCCAAAATTTATGGCACTAACTTAAGTGTTCCTTTTGCCACTCAAGTACCGTGGCAAGTGATATGGAAGGTGTGAGGGTGTAAGCATTGTATGTATCACATGATCCAGCATTTGTTTAAGTATGTTTGCTTACAGCCTAGTGTGAGGCAATTCTGAAGGTTCATAAGTTTTGGTAGGTAATGGAATAACCATTTTGCTAGTTTGTTTTAGTAATTTTCGTTACTGACATTTTTCATATAATATATATAGGTCGTGCCAATCATGAGTTGATGTTGGTGGGAGCACAGACAAACGCCACATACTTTTGAGCTCAACACAGATATTTACTTTATTGTTTTTATTTATATTTGATGTATTTGATGCATATTTAACAATGTCTTCCATTCTCATGAAACCCAAAAGGTTGTTTCAATCTATTTTATCGATCGAGTCATACCGACTAACAACTTTAAACATAACTAAACTCGATTGTAACATTTCTAATTCGGCTTTTAAGTGAACCGAAATCGGGGTGTTACAATAAATTACTTAGTTCATATGATAGTTTGATATTATACTTATTTTATTTTTTGGAGATGTAATTTATTTCATAAGTTGTTACTAACATTTTTTCTAATATTTATTTAGGTGGTGTGCATAGAGTGTTGCTGGTGGAAACAAGGGGGATGCTAAATTATTCAAATATACACATACTCCAATCAACAATATGATTTGAAATATATTAAACTTTATCAATAATAATTTTAATAATTTTCAAATTTTATAAAATTTATGAGTCTCCTAACTATAAATAATAATTATAATAATTTTAAATTTAATAAGTAGTAATTGGCCTATAAAACTATTATAAGGTTAGAATCAACTATAATCGAAAAAAAACATAAAAGCGATAAGTGCAAAAAAACAGAATCATTTAATATGATTAATTGATATAAATTAATAAAAAATATTATTAATTTCAAATTTTTATTTTATTTTTTAAATAAAAATAGTGAATGCTTATTCAATTTTAACAAAAATATAGTTGTATATAAATATTAAAAGTCATTTTAATTTTAATAAGTCAAAAAATTGATAATTAAATGGAATTTATTTTGCTAAAGTAGTTTAGTTTGTATGGAATTATACTATAAGTTTTTCTTAATAATAAATAACAATATAATGAAATAAATGAATGAATAAATAAATAAATAAAAACATAAAATATGCATGTATTATAAAGTTAGAAACTTCATTTTGAACAACATAATCATAAATATGTTGAAATTTATTGTAAAACCCTATTTTTGGGTTAGGGTTTTACCCGATTTGAGTTTTGCACTATTTGGGTTAGTATCAAGTCGGCTCGAATAAGCTTGAGACAGACTAATTTTCAGACCATGAGTATGGGCCTAGGTGGCCTTATGAGCATGTTGTAGTGGCTTAGTATGCCTGATATGTATTTGATAGTTTTAATTATGATATTATACACAATCAGTTATTAGTGTATACACAAGTTATACATGTGGTTTTTATTAGTTAGCCAAGATTTTTGGTCTAGATCTAGGCCATTTCAGCGATTAGCATCCGTTTGGGATTTTTAGATATTTCATTTGCATGCATCAAAGGAATTTCGGACCAATCGATTGTGCTCCTGTGGGCCCAGTTTTATTTATTTCATGGTTCGAGACCCATTTAAGTTGCCCACCTTGATTCCCGCCTATATAGTCATTTTTAGTACTCAAGTCATTTTCAACTTTGGACGATCTTGATTCGAGCTTTCTATCCGAGTTCATGTCCACTACATGTCCACCCAGTAACCCAGCCGAAATTTTCAGTTAACCTAGACAAAGTTGGTTAAGCTTGATTTGGTCTAGTTCAGATCAGTTTCAGCTTATTTTCGTCCTTTCTTGCACCGTTCTCGGTCAGTCGAGAACTTCTATATTACTTAAGATGCCTATTCACATGATTTAGCATGATTAGATGTCATGATGCTTTTCTTTATTTATTGGTTTATTTATTTATTTGTTTATTTAATCATTATTATTTATATTTTATTTATATGTTTATCGTATATGATGTATGTGTTATGATCTAACTCAGTTGGACTGAGGATCAACTCCTTCCCCTTGCCATGCTTGTTGTTCTGCTTAGTTGGTGCCATCGATGGATCCAAAAACAAAGGACAAGCAGAGTTTCAATTCAAGTCGAGAAGAAACTTAGGTTTTTGGGAAGAGACCGGTGGAGAAGAAGAACAAGAATTGCTTCTTGATCAAGAAACGAAATTCAATTCAGTAATTCAAAAGTTACACAATTCACCCCTTTCCTGCCTTTTATATACATTCAAAATTATGCAATTACTATTTTACCCTTCCCCATTCCAACTAACATAACTACCTTCCCTTTCCTCCTTCCAACCTACATTACACACACCAAATACCTCCCCTCAAAAGAAACAACCTTGACCTCAAGGTTGTATCACCTCTTGATCTGCTTTCAAGTCCTGTATAAAACTTTCAGGAGATTGTATTGCTGGTATTGACGAATGAACTCTTGTATCTACGTTGATTGAAGCTTTGAGCTGAGAAATATGGAAGACATCATGAATTTTACATTCTGGTGGTAACTTCAATCTATAAGAAACTACTCCAATGCGTTCCACAATCAGAAAATGTCCATAGAACTTAGCTGCCAATTTTGTAATTCTCCTTGTTCTTAGAGATGATTGTCTATAAGACTGTAATTTGAGGAATACTGATTGTCCCACCTGGAACTCTACATCTCTTCTCCTCAGATCGTGATGTTGTTTCATGCGCAGTTGAGCACTCTTCAGGCTTTCAGTTAATTCATGTAACAATTGATCCCTATTGCGCAATAGCAAATCTACTTCACCTGACTTTGCTGAACCTGGAACATATGTCAGTAAATCTGGTGGTTGCATGTTGTAAATTGCTTCGAAGGGACTCATCTGAATGGAAGATTGGAAACTAGTATTATAACAATACTCTGCCCATGCCAACCATCTCACCCAAGTTTGAGGTCTGTCCCCAGCAAAACATCTCAAATATTGTTCCAAAATTTTGTTGACTGCTTCAGTTTGTCCATCCGTTTGTGGATGATAAGCTGAGCTGTAGTTAAAAGCTACTCCTTGCAACCTGAACAACTCATTCCAGAATTGGCTTATAAATATAGCATCTCTATCACACACAATGGACTTTGGCATACCATGCAACTTGAAAATGTTTTCAAAGTATATTTGGGCAATAGAATTTGCTGTAAAAGGATGAGTGATTGCAACGAAATGACTGTATTTTGATAACCTGTCCACCACCACTAGGATAGCATCTTTCCCTTGGCTTTTTGGCATTCCAGTGATGAAATCCATTGATACCCCAGTCCAAATTTGCTTGGGTATTGGCAAGGGTTGCAACAGGCCCGCAGGTGTTAATGAAGAAGATTTAAATCTCTGGCAAACTTCACAATTCTTCACATGAGTCATCACATCCTGAGCCATTCGAGACCAATAAAATATTGCTCTCAACCTTTTAAGGGTTTTCCTAATGCCTTCATGTGTTCCATCATGAAATTCCTTGATAATAATGGGAATCAACTGCATTTGAGACTCCAAATAAATTCTACCCTTGTAAAATAGGATGTCCTCTCGAATAAGCCAGTGTGATGACAGTTCCTTGGCAGCACATTTCTTAATTAAAGATTGGATCACATCACTGTCAACATATGCTCTCTTAATTTCTTCCAACCATCTTGGAATGGGTGTAGAAATAGCAGCTAAGAATCCTTCATTCCCACTATCTTGATCCGAAGTAAGTGCACCTATTTTTGAACCTTTTCCTTTCCCTGTTTTACCATCATCCATTCGAACTGACTCAAACTGTCTTGAAAGAGCATCAACCACTTTGTTTTCCTTACCATGTTTATATTCTATGGTGAAATCAAACCCTAAAAGCTTGGTTAGCCATTTCTGTTGGGCCACAGTGTGGATTGGCTGCTCCCATAAAAATTTCAAACTCGAATGATCAGTTCTTACCACAAAGGATCTTCCTAACAAATAATGCCTCCACTTCTGGATTGCCAGGACCAATGCCAACATTTCTTTTTCATAAGTTGACATGGAAACATGGCGTCCATGCAATCTCTTACTGTAAAAAGCAATAGGTTTACTTTCCTGCATCAGTACAGCTCCAATGCCACTTCCACTACTAGCATCACACTCAACTGTAAAAGGTAATGCAAAATTCGGCAATGCCAACACTGGAGCATGTGTAAGAGCTATCTTTAATTTCTCAAAAGAGTCTGCTGCCCCTTGATTCTAGTTAAACGCATTTTTTTAAGCAAGTCAGTTAATGGAGCTGCAATCATGCCAAACTGATTTATAAATTTTCTATAATATCCAGCCAGCCCTAAAAAACCCCTTACCTGCTTTACAGATCTTGGGATTGGCCACCTTTCAATTGCTGCAATTTTCTCCATGTCAACACCCACCCCATCTTCTGAAATCATATGCCCTAGATATTGTATCTTTCTCATTCCAAACTGACATTTTTCCTTTCGAGCATACAATTCATGAGCTAACAACTTGTCTAAAGCCTGTTTGATGTGTTCCAAATGATCCGTCCATGATCTGCTCTATATTAATATGTCATCAAAGAAAACTAGAATGAACTTCCTGAGATATTCATCAAAGACATCATTCATCAAGGCTTGAAAAGTAGAAGGGGCATTGGACAATCCAAAGGGCATGACCTTAAACTCGTGATGTCCCTGATGTGTTCGAAATGTAGTCTTATGCACATCTTCTTCATGCATTCTAATTTGGTGATAACCTGATCTTAAGTCCAACTTTGAGAAATAAGATGAACCATACAACTCATCAGCAATTCATCAATATTGGGGATTGGAAATTTGTCTTTTATGGTGATCTTATTCAAGGCTCTATAATCAATGCACATTCTCCAACTGCCATCTTTTTTTTTACTAACAACACAGGTGACGAATATGGACTTGAGGTAACTTGTATAACTCCTCTGGCCATAAGATCCCTAACCTGTTTTTCCAATTCACTTTTCTAAAAATATGGATACCTATAGGGTTTCACAGCTACTGGTCCTGTCCCTTCCTTCAATGTGATTCTATGATCTTGTATTCTTTTTGGAGGTAGCTTTGTTGGTATTTGAAATACAGCTTCAAAGTGATGCAACATTTGATTCAACTGCTTCAGTTGTACCTGCTGTAAGTCATTCCTTTGTTGTTCTGCTATCGAATTGTCAGTCAGCTGTAAACTCATTAGTATTACATGCTTCCTCTTCTTTATAATACGTCTCATTTGCTTTTTGTCACAAATCTGCCCTCGAGGGCTGTACAATCCTTGTATTTCAACATTCTTTTGGTTATCCTTGAATGACATTGTTAATGATTCAAAATTCCAAATGATGGATCCTAATGTCTTCAGCCACTGAATTCCCAACACCACATCGAATTCTTCCAGCTGTAGCACGAAAAAATCAGTTACTATCTTGTGTGTTGGTAGATCCAATGTGATTCCCAAACATTTTCCCCCACAACTCATTTGTTCTCCATTGGCTACTTGCACCTTCATGCTGCCCCTACTCTGAATTAGTATGTTTAATTTCTGCAGTACCCTCTCATTCAAAAAATTATGAGAACTTCCTGAATCAATGAGGATAGATACCTGTTGTCCACCTATTCTTCCCAACATCCTCATGGTGTTCAAGGTGGACATTCCAGTCAGGGCATTCAGGGATATAGCAGGTACGGCAGAGTTTGATACCACTTCAGATTTTTCAGCCTCACTACCCTCTTCATCTGATCCATCTTCATCAGGCACCACTTCAATCCAGAATAATTGTTTACACTTATGCCCCACAGTATATTTCTCATCACATTTGAAACAAAGTCCCAATTCTTTCCTTTCTTGCAACTGTTTCATTGTGAATTTCCTTTGTCCCAAGTAGTCATTGTAAGTGCTTTTATTGTTCACCTTTTCTCCAGTACCATGGATAGGAACTTCACTTTTCCTGCCCCCCATTGAACTGCTTTCCATGTTCCATTTCATCATTTTTCCAAATTGTCTGTTCTCCCGAACGAAACTTATGCTCAAAGTGTTTGGCCAAACCTTGAGCATCAAGCAATGATGTCGGCTTCTGCGATTTCACCTCCAGACGTAGCTGATCTTTTAGTCCACAGGTATAACTGCTTATCTTTTGTTTTTCTGTCATACTCCCAGCTCGAGTGGCTAGCCTATTAAACGTGAGTGTATACTCTCTCACAGAGGTGTCTTGCTTCGATCGTGTCAAATCTCCATAAAAATCATCATATTCAGTAGGTCCAAACTGTAAATTCATTGCCTCTTTCAGCTGATCCCAATCGAACTCCCCTTGTTGCTCCTGGAACATGTCAAACCATATTTGTGCATCATCTTCCATATGGAAGCTGGCCAGATCCACTTTGAGATGTTCCTTAATTCTATGCAGCTTAAAATACTTATCACATCGGCTGAACCAAGGTATAGGATCCTTAGTGCCATCATACTTAGGAAAGGACATTTTAGATCCCTTCAAACAATCATCCTGAGCACTCGAACTGCTGCAATCATTCCCCATTCTATTTGTGTTCCACAGCTTTTCACCATTTTGTGGAATTGATGATCGAACCTGAGATTTTTCCCTATCTGCAACAATTCTGTCACCAAACACCCTAGGAGTATGCATTTCTACACGATCTTTCATTCCATTATCAGTTTTATCATCAGTATCAATTCTAGAATTCAGTAACCTATCAAATTTTGCAGTCATTTCAGAAAAACAGATAAGAGTTGAGCTTGGACTTTCCTCATTTCAGCCATTTCCGTGGATCTTGGTGACGAATCTCCTCTTCCCTCCTCCTGCTCTGATACCAATTTGTTATGATCTAACTCAGTTGGACTGAGGATCAACTCCTTCCCCTTGCCATGCTTGTTGTTCTGCTTAGTTGGTGCCATCGATGGATCCAAAAATAGAGGACAAGCAGAGTTTCAATTCAAGTCGAAGAAGAAACTTAGGTTTTTGGGAAGAAACTGGTGGAGAAGAAGAACAAGAATTGCTTCTTGATCAAGAAACGAAATTCAATTCAGTAATTCAAAAGTTACACAATTCACCCCTTTCCCGCCTTTTATATACATTCAAAATTATGCAATTACTCTTTTACCCTTCCCCATTCCAACTAACATAACTACCTTCCCTTTCCTCCTTCCAACCTACATTACACACACCAGTATGTTTACATGATTATTTGTTATTATTAATATTATATTTAATTATTGATGTTAGTCTTTTTAAGTTTACTAAATTGCATATATTTATTTATTTACTTGTTCGTTGTGTGTAGGTTATTATTTAATTGCATATAATTATGTACTATGTAATAATGACTATGATATTATTATTAATCATGATGAATTAAAATTAAACAATTGTTTATTTATTTATTAATAGATTGATTTTGTATTTATTTATTTAATTGTTTATATGATTACTAACTCGAGTATATATAATATTTACTCGTGTTTAGCCATTTACATATATTGTATATAATATTATTATTTTATAATTAGAGTATTGATTGTTTTTATGTATTTATTATCAATCTATTTATTCATGATTGTATGTATTTATTTATTTATTATTTGTTATTAGTTATTTTCTTTATTATGTCTCGATTTTTGTGTTGTGTGTTTAGCGATATGATTATTTAGTATTGTCTTTTTTTTATATATGTATTAGGATGAATTGATGATGTGAGCACACTCCACGAGCATGCATCATGTAGACATGCTAGTGTTTTACTTAGTAGTGGGTTCCAATGTAGGCTTCGGAGTACGAGATTACCGTAGATATACAGATACGCTTGGAGCTTGGACCACAAGTCTTTAAGACTCTCTTTCCTGTTTGACTCTTTGCGTGTCGAGTTTTATCGTGTTTTATACATAGGGTGACTTCCGCTGTGTTTTATCGGATTCCTCCATTGTCGGACCATTTAGCTGCGCTTTCTATGCATATTTAATAATAGTACACGGATGAGATCCCTTGTTTGTTTCCGAATTGAAGCTCCAAAAATATATGATACAAGCCTATTTGCTAAGCCTATTATATAAGTACGTGCATTTTTACAGATTTCACGAATAAGAGAGTGAGAGGTATGGTGATATGGATAAATTGCACTAATACTCCTTCAAACCATGAGGTAGTGGGGTGAATGTTGGTATTGCATAATGCAGTACATTTGCGGAATATGTGGCACTAACTTTACTATTCCTTTTGCCACTCGAGTACCATGGCGGGTGATATAGAAGGTGTGAGGGCATAAGCATTGTATATATGTATGAATATGATTATGAGCCGTGCATGTGACCCGACAATTGCTTAAGTATGTTTGCTTACTGCGCCCAGTGTGAGGCTATCTTGAAGTTACATAAGTTTTCGTGGGTAATGGAATACCCATTTGCCAGATTGTATTAGTTATTTTTCAGACCAGAAACATTTGTTACAGATGGTTTTCATATAATATATGTAGGTCATGCAAATCCTAAGTCAACTTTGGTGGGAGGACAGATAAATGCTACACACACTTGAGCTCAACATAGTATTTACTTTCTAGCATTTATTTATATTTGATGTGTTTTGATGCTTATTTGACAATGTCTTCCATGCTCATGACACTAAGAAGGTTATTTTGATCTATTTTATTGACCGAGTCTTACTGACCATCAATATTAAACATGATTCGACTCGATTGTAATATTTTTGATCTGGTTCTTAGGTGAACCAAAATCTGGTGTTACAAATTGGTATTAGAGCCATGTCTTTGGTCAATTGAGATGGAAGATTTTTATTTTGAGCCAAGTGTGTGAAGCTATCATTAGCTAAGTCGACAGGTATTTCTTTTGTATTTTCTTAGTGTTTCAATTTTTTGCTCAGTCAAACCTGAGCAATGCATGTTTCAGTGGTAATAGAGGAACTATGAGATGGATACGTGATTATGATTTCAGCAGATGCCAACATGGATCTCACAAGATGTCTTGATAAGGTTAGAGAATCACCATTTCTTTTTATGTGCTAGAGATTTGGATGACTAATAGTGTCCACATGTTAAGTTAATAGAGGTTGAGTTAGATGGTTACCAGGAGTACCTAGAATTTGGTGATCACAATTGAGCACTTTCCGTCTTTCTCATGTCACCACATTAGTCCTTCAATGAGACATGGTGTATATTGTGAGATAGAGTTATAAGAGATAACACTAGTATGAAGCTTGGAGTAGGAATATATTCACATAGTTATGTGACATTTGAACATGAACCATCGAGTGCCTTAAATAGATTCATTAGGCATGGTCGAAGGTCAACCTTGGAGAACTTGGACCTTCAGACAAATCATTGTGGATGAAGGATCTGCTTATGACAGTGGAGCCACTGAGGTACTTGGAGCACAGATGAAAGTTGGATAGATGACTTGAGATGGGCCACTTTGAGGATATAACAGTGGATGAGGATGAGTAGCGAGGTGGATCTATAGTCCCATGGACACTTCACTGCCTCCCTCTTCCTCTAGTGTATGTCTATCTTAACTGTATTATTGATCACTCTTCAACAGATAGAGGCATGAACACATTGAGAATGGATAAAATTATATTTGACCACGAATTTAGGTTGTTGACCGGACTTCACTCATTCTACCAAGGCCAGATTAGTGATTGCTATTGAGAACCAAAGAGTGCTTATGGGAACAACTACTCCAAATTTCAGGAGACCAGTGTGGGCTCAACATTAACTTTTCTTTGTACGTGTCAACACTATGATCCAGACCCCTCTGGATCAGACATGCATGGTTAGATAACTTGAACCGAATTGATAGTAGCTACCTCTGGGAAGATAGCCATGTGAAGATAAACATGCCAGAGACAGTACTGGGTTCATGACGTACATGATCAGGATCAAACTTCAGCAACTGGATAGCACAACTGCCGTCTGAGTAGCACAACCGTCGTCTGAGTAGCACACCCACCGTCCGAGTTGCGCAACCACCATCCGAGTAGCACAACCGCCATCCGAGTTGAACAACCACCATCCGAGCTGCCTAACCATCAACCGTGATGCACTATCACCGACTGAATGCTCACTACTACCATCCGTGATGCACTACCATCATCCTTTTGTAGTACAACCGACTAAGTGAAGCAGTTGTTGTGGAAGTATCAGCCAAGTAGTTACCTCACCCTACGGAAGGACAACTTCTTAAGGATTTTCTTAGCTTTCCACAGAGACCGCATGCCACAGCATTGAAAGCAGTGTTGGGTCAGAGATTTAGAACAAGATACAGCTATGGTAACATTAACCAGATTAAGGAAAGTTAGGTGCACTAGAATTATTTAGATGTGATGGCACATAATTGACTTCACCAGCCATCTTACATATCATCGCCATGACATGACATTCTTGGGTCGGATGTGTATTGCAAGATAGTGTTAGTGACAATCTTATAGCTATCAACAAGCAGGGTTAGTGACCGTTATCAAATGGATGTGCATGGACAGAGTTAGAGAATATGCTAGTATGATATCCAAATGGGATAACTATAGTGGTCAGATTGTTCAGTCAGTGTGACATCATCCGTGTGACCCACAACTAGAGTCACACACGTCAGATTGTTAGCAAATGATCAGATTCACAATTTAAGTCATTTAGAGTTTAGCCTAGCCAACGAGAGGAGTTCGACTGGTACTAGAATTTTAGTATAGATGATGGGTTTAGTGAGGGAGCACCCATTAAGGAAATAGTGTTTTCCTTGTACTTTGCTAGCACGATTAGGTCCTTACCTTGAGACATAAGATTGAGCTTTTGCCCGAGCATAGGAGGTCTCTTCGTCATACTATTTAGGACTTACAGTGCAGGTAGCCACTGATAGACACGTCTGGAGGAGACAACTTCACCCAAGCTTGGGAGCGACACAGATAAGGACTTCAGTCGGACCATACCATGCTGATCAGGGAGAGAGATACCTGTGTATGCTTACCTTACCGACAGGTTTTCTTGCGAGTCTACCCCAACAGTAGTAGTCATATGAGTCAAGATTAGTGCTTCAAATCGGCACAGGACGGCAGGTCACAAACCACTGACGAACGGATGAGACACAGTCAAACCTCAATATGAATCCCCGTAGACTCGAGGAGAGACAGTGGTCCTTTGGGTCATTTGAACCCCATCCATTTGGAAGTGCATGACTGTTAAGTGTTTAAAGTATACAATATTTACCCATGTTTTTAATATGATTTTGTACTTCCCAGGTATAAACAATATTAATTAGGTGATATTTATCATTTTATTCTAGTTAATTAATATTTTATGAGATATGCTTAATTTTAGAGTTTTAATGCAGAAAAAGATAAATTAAGCTTTACAATTGAAAAGTCATGGTCACCCAATGGTTACTACAAGGAGTTCACAAAGCTCGATGAGGATGGATGTACATTGCTTTGGCTGCATTTGAGTATGTTGAGGAGTTGGAAATTTAAATGGACATCATAATCAATTTGAATACAATGATTTGTAAGAAACCTCCTTCAATTCATGTATCTTGTGGCCATCTCATCTTTTATATAAAAGGGTGGTCATTTATTGTTGAGCATATCTCATCTCTTGGCTTTGGAGTGTAGTGAAAAAAGTAGTTTTAGTTTTTGAATTCTTTTGTTTTCATAATAAAAAGTAGTTTCTTCTTTATATTGGTTTCTACTTTTATTATGGAGTAGTATTTTATTTCATTCTAGAGAAGAATGGAACTTAACATGATTTAATTGAATTCATTTCAATCTGTTACTCTTTTATTCAATCGGATTGTTTGAATTATCATGTTCTAAATGCTAAGAATAGATTGATCGCCTATATCTTAGATCATGAGGTTTAATTAGATTTTGGGAGAAATTAATTAGATTAGTCATTGATAATTCATCATAAGACGAGTCTTTTGACTTGTTTGTCATTGTGGTCAGGAGATACACAACATCGTAAGCGATTATAAGGCAAATCTTAATGCATTATTTTGTTGATTAATCAATTATCACTAGGAGGTAGAAATTGAGGCAAAATAATGAAGCGTGAAGGAGCGGGAGCCACCATGTCATATAATTTTCCTAGATCAACAATCTGAGGGAATAAAAGATAAGAGGAAGACTTAATGAAGATTAAATTGATGTTAAAGGAAATTCGACTCTAGAACGACTTTTATTATTTTAACTTCGCTTGTGATTTAAAGTTATTACTTAGATTAAGTTAAGTCAGATATTTTTGTTTTGTTCTTCATTTTATTTTCTTTAATTAATTATAGGAAATTAATCTCCATGTGAGATGATACTTGAATTTATCATTATACTACTTGTTTCGATCGTGTATACTTACATGATATTGAAATTATTCGAACAAGCTTTTGGTCTCGTTGCCAGGGAGATCAAATTTTCTAAGTTAATTTTGGATTAGAATTTTGAGTGTTTTCTTTTATTTTTAGATTTTAGTGTCTAATTTTTAAAAAAAGTAAAAAAAATAAACTATATCATTGTCTTCTTCCTTGTTATCATTTGTTTATGCATCGATTAGTGCGGTCACCCTTGTTTTCTTATGATCCAGAGATTGAAAGGACTTTTAGAAACTTGTGTGCCACTAGAAGAAGAGGAGCACAAGAAGTAATACCAGAAGAAGCCATGGACCCACAACAACAACAAATGCTTCCACTTCCACCAATTGTAGCACTAGCTAATGATAACAACAGGGCAATCCAAGATTGGGTTGTACCTCTTGCAAGAGGGTTACAACCTAGTATTATTGCACCATTGGTGGATGTGACCCACTTCGAGCTTAAACAAATTTTATTTAACATGCTACAAACTATAGGACAATTTAGTAGATCACCTACTGAAAATCCTAATAGGCATATCATGGATTTCCTATCGGTTTGTGATATGTATATCAACCTGGTATCTCTGATGACGCTCTCCGCTTTCGCCTATTTCCATTCTCATTAATAGGAAGTGCAAAAGAGTGGTTGTCATCATTAGACTCAATTACCACTTGGGATGAATTATCTAAAAAATTTTGTTAAAATATTTTCCACCTTCTAAAACTACTAGATTACGTAACGAAATTTTATCTTGTTTGCAGTTTGATCGTGAGTCTCTTTTTGAGGCATGGGAAAGATTCAAAGAATTGTTAAAAAGTGTCCCAACCATGTTATAGAAAGATGGATGGGCTGTTGGGGCAAACAAAGAACATAGTTGATGCGGCGGCCAATGGATCATTTCTTAGGAAAAGCCCACATGAAGCTTTCCAATTGTTAGAATTAATGGTTCCTAGCAACCATCATGCCACACAAGAAAGGCATCCAAGGAGGACTAGTGGAATTTTAAAATTAGATGCACTTACTGCTTTATCTGCTCAGATCAGTGCTATAACTAATCAAGTTCAAAATCTTAATATGCAGGGACAGGTTAAGGTTGTGGAGCCAAGGTGTGAATGGTGTGGACAAGGACATTTTGTAGGTCATTGAGCAACAGATCAAGTTAATTATGTTGGTAACTTTAATAAGAACAACAATCCCTATTCCAACACCTACAATGCGGGCTAGCGCAATAACCCCAACTTTTCATGGAATAAATCTCCACAATAGGCTGCTGTCCCCACTAGTCCACCACCACCATCATAGCATTCTCAACCTCGTTCACTTTCTTTTCAACCACAACAATTGGATTTGATCCAAATGTTCAATTCTATGCAACAAACTATGCATCAATTTATACAAAATCGTCAACAACAACAACAATAGTTTATGCAACAAGTTATGGTGCAAGTAAACAAGGAACCAAGTGAGCAACCCAAGGGTGTACTTCCTAGCCAACCAGAACAACAAAGGAAAGATGGTCAAGAGCATTGCAAAGCTATAACAACCCGGAGTGGTATTACTTTACAAGAACTAGTTCAACCGAATGAAGTTAAGGAAAAAGATGAAAAACCAAACAACAAACTTGAACTCAATACATTGGTTAACATACTCGGAAGCAAAGAGAAAGAAAAAGATAAGGTACTTATGAATGAGGTAGAAAAAAGTACCATTTCCTTCAACGTTGAGGAAACAAAGTGATGAAAAATATTTCAAAAAATGTCTTGATAGATTAAAGAAATTACAAATTAACATACCTTTTGCTAAAGCACTTGAACAGATGCCTAGTTATGTAAAATACTTGAAGGATATTCCAGCCAAGAAAGGGAGAGTAGATGACAATGAAGTTGTGGCCATGACAAAGGACTGTAGTGCTGTCCTCCAAAGAAAACTACCTCCTAAGATAAAAGACCCGGGAAAATTTGTGATTCCATGTTCAATTGGAGAAAATGTTCATTGTAATACTTTATGTGACTTAGGTTCTACCATTATTCTTATACCTTTTTCTACTTTCAAAAGGTTAGGAATCAAGGATATTGCTCCTACCAACATCACACTCTAGTTAGCTGACTGATCATTGGTATATCCTAAAGGGGTCATTGAAGATGTTTTAATAAAGGTTGACAAGTTTATCGTACCTGCAGATTTTGTAGTGCTTGAAATGAAAGGAAAGACTGATGATATACCACTCATTGTCGAGAGAGGTTTTTTGGCAATGGGGAGACCACTGATCGACGTAGCCGTTGGAAAACTTACGCTTAGGGTAAACAACGATTATGTCACATACAACATTTTTAAATCCATGAATTGCCCGGATGAAACATATGATTGTTCTAGAATTGAACTATGTGATAAAATAATGGACAAAGGGAATCAGTTGAGTGATTCATTACATAAAGCCATAAATTCTCTTTGTGAAGAAGATATTGATGTGGAAGAAATGGTTAAAGTATTAGATTCACAACCGATCTTGCCTAGAAGATTTAGAGTTGTGGAACCTTTAGATCTACCATTCCACAAATTGTTGTCATCAATTGAAGTACCACCTATTTTAGAGTTAAAACAACTTCCAAAACATCTCAAGTATACTTTCTTAGGGCCTAATGACACTATATCTGTTATTATTTCTTCAGAGCTAACTATGTTGCAAGAGGAGAAGCTAATTAGAATACTAAAGGGTCACATGTCAGCTATTGCTTGGACTATTGCAGATATAAAAGGCCTCGATCCATCCTTTTGTATGCATAGAATCAACATAGTGGATGGGTGCAGTCCAACTGTAGAGCACCAACGACGACTCAACCCCAACATGAAAGAAGTGGTTAAGAAGAAAATTATTAAGTGGTTGGATGCTGGAGTGATATATCCCATTGCTAATAGTAATTAGATAAGTTCTGTAACGACTTGCCCAAATCGAACCAGGTGTTACCTAAAAATATAATTGATGTAATGATAATATTCCAGTACTTGAATCAATATACAACAATTAAGTCTGGGAATATATAAATCATAAAAAAATAAACCATGTTCTCTAAAATATAAAATAACTGTCCCACAGTCTTGGACTGTTTCTCATAGCCACATTTATAAACAAGAGAATAATAAGGAAGTCCAATTTTTATTATCAATTCACCAACTTGAGTCACTTTTATTCTTCAGTCCAAAGCTGTTCACCTACGAAGGCAATTCCACGTTAGTGATAAAACTACTAAGCCGCATAATTAAATAAAACAAGTCAATAAAATCCTCATTATCGTTTCAAGAGTCTTTTAGTTGTTATGAGCCTATGCCGAGCTTGTTATATGCTGGGAGGGGTGGCCACCCCATCCAGCTACCATCCCATGCATGCGCGCACACACTACGTGGCCCACGGCTTGTACTTACCAATGTTTGTCATTTACTCACCCTCTCGGTATCACAAGTGCATAATGAGCCATCTTGTGCCATTGCACCCTGTTGCACCTTTCGGCATGGGGACAAGTGTTCAATCTTTCAGGGAGTGCTGCTTTGCTGGTTGTGTTTCTGTGTATTGTGGTTAGATACGCAAGTCGACCAAGACTCCCACGTAGTAATTTTAAGGGTGCGGCCCGTGTTGGACTGAGTCAATTCATTGACTCTGGTTGCACTCGGTGCATGGTGGTCGAATCTGAGCTCAGGCCGACCATGGTTGCCAATGAGGGAAAATCCAACATTAAAAATAATTACACGGACCTAGATAGTTCGTAAGTGAACTCGTAGCTGTGACCAATGATCCTAATCTGAACAAGAACATTAAATTATAAATAAGTATAATTTTATTCGGGTAGAAATGCATGCAACTAAATGCCTAATATATATATATCATTATTAAAATTTGACAACATAAGTATGCAACCATTAAAAAATATTATATATTAAATTCTCAACAAATCTAGTGGGATAATTAATTATTCATGTGACATAATCATTTAACCTCTACTTTACATTTTAAATTGATTATCCAAATCATAATTAATACTTAACAATTGATAAAATAATTATTAACTGATAAACAAATATTTAATTACTATTATTACTATATTTTACTTTGATATGATAATTACTTAAACATGGTCTTGATCATTTAGTTTATGGTTATAATTTTCTTTTAGTGGCTATCATTATTAATAGTAATTTAATTAATTACATCCTTTGATTAAATTAATTTACATATTCTAATTCAAAGATATTACTAATACAATTATTTTAAATTATTCAATTCAATAAAAGTTCAAAATTTATTTATTTTTATTATGCTTGTGATGTTTTTACCCGATTATAGCTTAATAACCAATTTTCTACATTACTGACTTATTATTAAAATAATCACAAATTTTACCTAATATTAATTTTAATATGGTAAAGCTATAATCCTTATTTTATTAATTACTTATAACCATCCGATTTAATTTAACTGCTTGTATTACGCTGATTAATTATCTACCGTTTATCATTACCATATTTTTATTACTTATGTCCATGTCGATTTCGTTCAATATTTAATTAGTTTAGTAATTTTACCTATAACCCATTAAAATAATTATTTTAAAAGATTTATTACGCGTTAGAATTATTTTTCTAACTCGAGTTGGTATCGAGGCAACCTATATTTACATGTTTGCATCCCTTTTCTTCTTCTTCTTTCGGTCACCGTTCTTCTCATCTCCAAAAACAGGCTCGTCCTTCTTCTCCCAGCCTTATCTTGGCACCCAAAACCAGATTCACATCCTCCATCAACTTCAACCTTCTCCAGCAACCAATTGGAAGCCCAAAGTCCATGTTTTACGGCAGCTACCTAAGGCAACACCGTGCTGCACCAAGGCACGCGTCTTATTGCCAGCAGCACCACCAAGAACGCAAGGTGACCTCCGTCTGGCCAGCAGCACCGCCGGGAACTCTTCCCTTCTCCCTGCACGACAACCCAAAGTCAAGGCTAAGCATCTACCCTCTGAAACTGCCATGACAACGTCCGTTGCAGCAGAACGTCTCCACTTCTGTCACCTTTGCAACTACGCCCACTCACAGTTGCAATTCCGCCACCCACTAGAAACCAGGGACATGACGAGCCATCCCTTTGACCCAACAACCAGAGGGGTCGTCATGGTCGTGAGGGCTGCCTTGAAATTCTTGTTCACAGTCGCCTAATTTGCTAACAATTGTTTACGTTGGCAACATTTCGCCACAAGCGCCACTGCAATTGTCACCGGTGACTACCTTTTTGCTGTCAGTTTCCTCTGCAGTCACCACCTGTTTGGGCCGTCCGGCCAGTCCTAGCCATGTTTACCCGATTAAAGGAATAAAATGCGGTTGTTGGTGTGTTTTCACATACCCTAGCCATTTTTGGTGAAGGGACGTCATTTTTAATTTTATAAATTGTGAGGGGGGCATCATTACGCTCTCATCTTCTTCTCCTCTTCCTTACCAGAATTGGCATCTTCCTTGCTTGGGTAACCTTCCTATCTTCCTTTTCTTAATTGTCATGTATTCGTATGTCTTTTTAACTGATAATAAGCTTGATAATCATGAGAAATCAAGTCTGAAATAAAAAATGAACAACAAGAACTAAACTAAAAACTAGAATCCCGTCCATGGCCGAGTAGTCTGAAATTTTGGCAAGATGGGCGACCGTGAAAATGTTTGCAAGGCATTCCCTCACAACACTGACGTCCTCTCTTGCTGCTGGGTCGAAGGGAGGGCTCGCCATGTCTCTGGTTTCCAAGTGGTAGCAGAATTACAGCGGGTTATGGGTGGAGTAGTAGGGAGCAGGGCTGTGGAGGAATTCCAGCGCTTGGCCTTGACGTTGGGTTGTCGAGCAAGGAGAAGGGAAGAGTTCCCGGTGGTGCTGCTGGCCGGACGGAGTTAAATTTGCGGTCCCGGCGGTGCTGCTGGCCAGAAGTCGCGTCTTGGTGCAGAACAGAGTTGGACGCAGATGGTTGCTGAAATGCACGAGCTTTAGGCTTCCAATTAGGTTGCTACGGAAGGGAAGCAATTAGAGAAGGAAGTGATCTGGTTTTGGGTTGAAGAAGAAGAGGCCAAGACTGATTTTTGGAAAAGATGGAGTTTGGAGAAGAAAGGGACGTTGGGGAAGAAGAAGATGGCAGTTTTGTTAATATGGGTTGACCCGATACAATAATACTAACTTGTAATAAATTTTTAAAAATAATTATTTTAATGGGTTATGGGCAAAGTTACTAAACTAATTAATTATTAGACGAAATCGACATGGACATAAGTAATAAAAATACGGTAATGATAAACGGTCAATAATTAATCGGCACACAACAAGCGATTAAATTAAATCGGAGGGTTATAAATCATTAAGAAAATAAAGATTTTACCTTTACCATATTAAATTTAATATTAGGTAAATAAAGTGATTATTTTAATAACGAGTCAGTAATATAGAAAATTGGTTATTAAACTATAGTCGAATAGCAATCACTAGCGTCGAACCTAAATATCATAATGAAAATAAATAAAGTTTGAAATTTTATTGAGTCAAATTGTTTAAAATAATTGTATTAATAATATTTTTAAATTAGAATAATATTTTAAAGAAATGACTTAGGCCCATTACGTTGCAACGGGTCCCAAAATCGCCCCAGATGGTGGTTAGGGAAGTGCCCAAGGGCAAGCAGGGTTATATAACCCGGGCCAGCGAGGGGAGCATCCAAACCCAGTGCCACCAGTAGTCCAACCAGTGGTGCCGCCAGTTGTTGACGATAGTGACTGTTACACTGTGGAAAAGTTTAGGAAGAATGTAGGTGAAATATTTATTGGAGGGATCGAACCAATAAAGGCGGAGAGCTAGATCGACATTACCAAAAAATCTTGCCCCATCGCCACCAAGTGAGGTTGGCAACCTTTTTGGGTAATTTAGTTGAGTTTGAGTGCAAACCCAAAGAGTTGTCCATGATTCTTGTGGTAGCAGAGTGTCCCGATGCATTAGAAAAAGAACTTCCAAGGTTACCTCCTAAGCGGGCAGTGGAGTTCGCCATTGACTTAGCACCTGGAACAACACAAATTTCCAAAGCACCATACCGTATGGCTCAAGCAGAACTCAAGGAATTAAAGAGTCAACTAGAAGAGTTGTTGCAGGTAGGCTTCATCATACCAAGTACTTCACCCTGGGAAGCCCCTATTCCTTTCGTGAAGAAGAAAGATGGATTAGTTCGCCTATGTATTGACTATAAAAAAATCAATCAAGTGACAGTCAAGAATCGGTACCCCTTACGAAGGATTGATGACTTGTTTTATTAACTAAAAAGAGCCAGAATATTTTCTAAGATAGACTTGCGGTTTGGTTATCTCTAGTTGCGAGTAAAGGAGTCAGACATACAGAAAATGGCTTTCCAAACTCGGTATGGACATTAAGAGTTTCTGGTTATGCCTTTTGGTCTAACAAATGCTCCAGTGGCCTTTATGTCACTCATGAACACAGTATTCCACACATACCTGGACAAGTTTATTATCGTATTTGTAGATGACATTCTGGTCTATTCAAATAATGAAGAAGAGCATGTGAAGCACCTGTCTATTACTCTTCAAGTTCTGAGAGAACATCAACTATTCACCAAGCTCTCAAAGTGTGACTTCTGGATGAGGGTGGTAAATTTCCTTGGTCATATTGTCTTAAAGGCTAGAATTGCAGTGGATCCATCAAAAGTGAAAGCCGTCACTGATTGGCCACAACCTAAGTCAGTTACTGATATCAGAAGCTACCTTGGTTTAGCGGGTTACTATAGGAAATTCATTAAAGACTTCTCCTTAGTAACATCGTCGATGACCAAACTCACAAGGAAGGGGGTCAAGTTTGAATGGAGTAGTAAGTGTGAAGAGAGTTTCCAGTCTCTAAAGAAGAGTTTAACAACTGCACCAGTCTTGACCATGCAGAATGATAATGAAGGATTCGTAGTCGTCAGTGATGCATCTCGGTTGGGTTTAGGATGCGTCCTTATGCAAGAAGGTAAGCTGGTGGCCTATGCCTCTCGTCAATTAGAGATTCATGAGCAAAATTTTACAACCCATGACTTGGAACTGGCAGCAGTTATTTTTGCCCTGAAGATTTGGAGACACTACTTGTATGGAGACCAGTTCAAAGTCTTCACCGACTACCAGAGTTTGAAGTATATCTTCACTTAGAATGACCTTGACCTTCGACAGAGGTGGTGGATAGAATATTTGAAAGACTACGACATCCAAATCTTATACCATCAGGGAAAGCGAATGTGGTACCAGACGCGTTGAGTCAGAAGGGCAAAGTGGACAAAAGTCTGCAGCTATCTAGACTTTGGGCCATGTGAGCAGAAGTGGTAGCTATCAACCCGGTGGAGCAACTGACACGCTTACTAGCAAAGTTGGTTGTTTCCAATGATTTAGTTGATCATGTTAAGCTAGCACAAATGGGTGATGAGGAGCTGAAAAAAATGTTGGACAAGATTCCTAACATTGTAGCTGATTCAAATAGTGTGATCAGATTTAGAGGAAGGTTGTGTGTACTCGAGATAATGCACTAAGGTGGAATATCTTGGACGAGGCTCATCGCTCAATGTTCTTGATACACCCTGGAGTTACTAAAATATAATAAGATTTAAAGCGAACCTACTGATGGATTGGGATGAAGAGGGATATTGTGGATTTTGTCTCTAAGTGTCAGACTTGCCAATAGATCAAAGCCCAACATCAACTACCTGGAGGACTATTGCAACCTTTAGAAATACCAACGTGGAAATGGGAGTGTGTCACATGCAATTTTATTTCAAAGCTCCCAAGAACTCAAAAGAAGCATGACTCCACATGGGTAGTTGTGGACCGACTAACTAAGGTAGCTCACTTCACCCCCACGAAATCAATGAGAACGGCAGAATACCTGGCAAGATTATATGTTGATAATATTGTCGAATTGGATGGGATTCCAAAGAAGATAGTCTCCCACCGCAATCCCCTATTCTCCCTTCATTTATGGGAAGTTTTCCAACAAGCCATGGGAACTCAAATTAAGTTGAGTACAGCATATCATCCTGTTAAGTGTTTAAAATATACAATATTTACCCAGTTTTTTAATATGATTTTGCACTTCTCGGGTATAAACATTATTAATTTAGTGATATTTTTCATTATATTCTAGTTAATTAATATTTTATTATATATGCTTAACTTTGATGTTTTAATGCAGAAAAAGATGAATAAATTAAGCTTTGGATTTGATTGGTCATGACACTTGGCTCCACCCAATGGCTACAATTCATGGTGTTCAATGGAGTCGAACAGTTGGAAACTTGAAGGGACATTATAATTAATTAGAGTACATCAATTTGTGAACACTCTCTTCGAATTCTTGTATCTCCACTTCTATATAAAGGGGTGGTCATTTGTTGTTGATCATATCTCATCTCTTGGCTTCAGATTGTAGTAGAAGTAGTAGTTTTAGTTTTTGTAATTTCTTTCTCTTTCGTAATAAAAGTTAGTTTCTTCTTTATATTGTTTTCTATTTTTATTATGGAGTAGTTTTATATTTCGTTCTAGAGAAGAATGGAACTTAACATGATTTAATTGAATTCATTTCAAGCTCTTACTCTTTTATTCAATCGGATCGTTTGAATTATCATGTTATAAATGCTAAGAATAGATTGATCGCCTATATCTTAGATCATGAGGTTTAATTAGATTTCGGGAGAAATTAATTAGATTAGTCATTGATAATTCATCATACGACGAGTCTTTTGACTTGTTTGTCGTTGTGGTCGGAAGATACACAACACCGTATGCGGTTGTAAGGCAATTCTTAATGCGTTATTTTGTTGATTAATCAATTATCACCGGGAGGTAGAAATTGAGGCAAAATAATAGAAGCATGAAGGAGCGGGAGCCACCATGTCGTATAATTATCCTAGATCGACAATCCGAGGGAATAAAAGATAAAAGTAAGATATGATGAAGATTAAAATCATGTTAAGGGAAATTCGACTCTAGAACGAGTTTTATAATTTTGACTTCTCTTTTAATTTAAAGTTAGTATTTAGATTCTATTAAGTTAATTATTTTTATTTTGTTCTTAATTTTATTTTCTTTAATTAATTTAAGGAAATTCATCTCCCTGTGGGACGATACTCGATTTATCATTATATTACTTGTTACGACCATGTACACTTGCATGCTATTAAAATTAGTCTAACAAGTTTTTGGCGCCGTTGCCGGGGAGATCGAATTTTCTTAATTAATTTAGGATTAGAATTTTGAGTGTTTTCTTTTCTTTTTAGATTTTAGTGTCTGATTATTTTTAAAAAATAATAAAAAAAAAAAGAAAAAAGGAAAAAATAAACTATATCATTGTCTTCTTCCTTCTATTATTTATTATCATTTATTTATTAGTGACGGTCACCCTTGTCTTCTTGTGATTCAAAGATTGAAAGGACTTTGAGAAACTTGTGTGCCGCTGGAAGAAGAGCACAAGAAGCCATAGAGGAAGAAGCCATGCATTCATGGAGGACTACCGGAGTTTTAGAATTAGATGCACTTACTGCTTTATCTGCTCAGGTCAGTGCTTTAACTAATGAAGTTCAAATTCTTAATATACAGAGACAGGTAAAAGCTATGGAGCCAAGGTGTGAATGGTGTGGACAAGGACATTTTACAGGTCAATGTGCAACAGATCAAGTTAACTACGTAGGCAACTATAATTGGAACAACAATCCCTATTCCAACACCTACAATGCGGGCTGGTGCAATAACCCCAATTTTTCATGGAATAATTCTTCACAATCGGTTGCTGTCCCCAATAATCCACCACCACCATCACAGCATTATCAACCTCCTTCACTTTCTTTTCAACCACAACAACCAGATTTGGTCCAAATGTTCAATTCCATGCAACAAACCATGCAACAGACTATGCAACAATTTATGCAGAATCAGCAACAACAACAACAACAGTTTATGCAACAAGTTATGGTGCAATTAAACAAGGAACCTAGTGAGCGACCCAAGGGTGTACTTCCTAGCCAATCAGAACAACCAAGGAATGATGGTCAAGAGCATTGCAAAGCTATAACAACCCAGAGTGGTATTACTTTACAGGAACCAGTTCAGCCCAATGAAGTTAAGGAAAATAATGAAAAACCAAATAACAAATATGAACTCAATACATTGGTTAGCTTACTCGGATGCAAAGGGGATCAGTTTAGTAATTCATTACATAAATCCATAAATTCTCTTTGTGAAGAAGATATTGATGTGGATGAGATGGTTAAAGTATTAGATTCACAACCAATTTTGCGTCAACGATTCAAAGTTATGGAAACCTTAGATCTACCATTCCACAGATTGCTGCCATCAATTGAAGTACCACCTATTTTGGAGCTAAAGCAACTTCCAAAACATCTCAGGTATATTTTCTTAGGGCTTGATGACACTCTTCCTATTATTATATCTCCAGAGCTAACTATATTGCAGAAAGAGAAGCTGATTAGAATACTAAAAGATCACAAGTCAGCTATTGCTTGGACTATAGCAGACAAACATGGCATCTGGTGTGGTTGCTGGTCATTTTCTCCTGGACAGAAGTTTTTTCCACATGGTGCAATTGAAATTAAGACTGAACAAAGGGATCGATCATTTAAAGTCAATAAAGCATGGGTCAAGTCCAAATTCAATTATTCATGATAATCATCCACCGACTAATTGATATGAGGGAGTTCTCTTTCACTTCTTTTTCTTTATTTTTATTTTTGAGGACAATGTTTAGTTTAAGTTTGGGGGTGATGCCTTAATTTTATGCATATTGTTCATGCTTGACTCATGTTTAGATTTAGATATACATATATATAGTGTAGTTTAGTATAAAAATTTTATTATGCAATAGTATTTTAGTCTCTTGGTTCAATGATAGATACATGTGAATTAGTCTTACCTTTCTTGGGAAAACTTGATTAATTGATATGAGGGATGAACTGAGTAAAAGATTGCATTTGAGAGTTGGTTCTCTACCTTATAATATTTTCACAATCCTTTGGTTTAGATGATTTCAATGAATGTTTTGCAATAAGGATTGTACATGATGGTCATGACTTTTAGAATTTGCCCTAGCGACTGTCGAGGCGAAATATTTGGTTTGCCATGTTGATGGAAAATGATATAGGCATTTCTTTTTGATGAGTCTGGGCCTTTCTTCAAGCCTACCTAATATAAATTATCCTCTGTACACAATTTCATGGCCTTTATTATACATATTTGTTTGATTACCCTTATTTTAGCCTTGGCCTTTTTATTGAAAATATATCTTGCTGCTTGAGTCCTAGCACCCTAGTATTTTGAAATCGTTCTAAATTCTAACAGGGATGAAACTTTGAGTAGTATAGGGGGAAGGCATTGCGTGTTATAGAGTGGTGATTGAGTAGATAGTGTGGACTTTCCTGACACTTTGCTTTGTAAAAAAAAAAAAGAAAAAAAAGAAAAGAAAAGATGAGGCAATGATCCTCCACCAGTAAACACAAGATGAAGCAATAGTCTTCCACTGGTTTGAAATAAAAGAAAAAAAGAAAAAGTAGCTTGTAGTCAATGGAAAATCAAAGCAAAGTTAATTCTTATATTGGGTCAAGTCGATACTACATTTAAGGAAGTTTGTGTCATATTGATACGGTGTTTGGGGATTTGCTAATCATGTATGTTAGGATTTAGAAAGGATTTTTAATTCTAGGGTGCATATTAGCCTCTGATTTTTCTGTCTTGCCTATTCTATTTTTGGTCCCTAGCCCCTGGCCCCGTTACAACCTATAAAGACCTATTGATTCCATTAATTTGGCATTGCCTACATTAGTGGAGATGGGAGCGAAAGGTGAACATATTTAAGCATGTGCTTGATTGTATTCTCTTGGTTGTAGATGAGAATGATAAGCCAATGGACTATAACACACACACAGAGAGCTTTCTTTTGGATGTGATTGATGAAAGGGAATTTTTGATTTGATTGACATCTTGTTGACTCTTGAGGGTTTGATTGAGAATCATATGAGAACATAATGGGGACTAAGTATTTTTGTGTAGTAAAATTTTCTTTGCTATGATATTTTGCTCGGGACGTGCAAAAGTTTAAGTGTGGGGGTGTGTTAAGTGTTTAAAATATATAATATTTCCCAATGTTTTTAATATGATTTTGTACTTCTCGGGTATAAACATTATTAATTTAGTGATATTTTTCATTATATTCTAGTTAATTAATATTTTATTATATATGCTTAACTTTGATGTTTTAATGCAGAAAAAGATGAATAAATTAAGCTTTGGATTTGATTGGTCATGACACTTGGCTCCACCCAATGGCTACAATTCATGGTGTTCAATGGAGTCGAACAGTTGGAAACTTGAAGGGACATTATAATTAATTAGAGTACATCAATTTGTGAACACTCTCTTCGAATTCTTGTATCTCCACTTCTATATAAAGGGGTGGTCATTTGTTGTTGATCATATCTCATCTCTTGGCTTCAGATTGTAGTAGAAGTAGTAGTTTTAGTTTTTGTAATTTCTTTCTCTTTCGTAATAAAAGTTAGTTTCTTCTTTATATTGTTTCTTTATATTGTTTTCTATTTTTATTATGGAGTAGTTTTATATTTCGTTCTAGAGAAGAATGGAACTTAACATGATTTAATTGAATTCATTTCAAGCTCTTACTCTTTTATTCAATCGGATCGTTTGAATTATCATGTTCTAAATGCTAAGAATAGATTGATCACCTATTTCTTAGATCATGAGGTTTAATTAGATTTCGGGAGAAATTAATTAGATTAGTCATTGATAATTCATCATACGACGAGTCTTTTGACTTGTTTGTCGTTGTGGTCGGAAGATACACAACACCGTATGCGGTTGTAAGGCAATTCTTAATGCGTTATTTTGTTGATTAATCAATTATCACCGGGAGGTAGAAATTGAGGCAAAATAATAGAAGCATGAAGGAGCGGGAGCCACCATGTCATATAATTATCCTAGATCGACAATCCGAGGGAATAAAAGATAAGAGTAAGATATGATGAAGATTAAAATCATGTTAAGGGAAATTCGACTCTAGAACGAGTTTTATAATTTTGACTTCGCTTTTAATTTAAAGTTAGTATTTAGATTCTATTAAGTTAATTATTTTTATTTTGTTCTTAATTTTATTTTCTTTAATTAATTTATAGGAAATTCATCTCCCTGTGGGACGATACTCGATTTATCATTATATTACTTGTTACGACCATGTACACTTGCATGCTATTAAAATTAGTCTAACACATCCCCAAACTGATGGTCAGAGTGAGAGGACTATTCAAACTTTGGAAGATTTGTTAAGAGCTTGCATTCTTGACTGGGGAGGTGACTGGGAGAAACACTTAGCCTTGGCTGAATTTACCTACAATAACTCTTACCAAGCCAATATAGGGATGGCACCATTTGAAGCCTTATATGGTAGGCCCTGTAGATCTCCATCGTGCTGGCTGGAGTCTACCGAAGCAGTTATAGTCGAGCCAGAGATGGTGAGGGAAGCAACTGAAAAGGTGAAACTCATTCAGCAAAGACTTAAGGCAGCTCAGGATCAACAAAAGAGTTATGCTGATACTCGAAGGAGGGACCTAGAGTTCCAAGTTGGGGAGTTGGTGTACCTAAAGACATCTCCTACGAAGGGGGTGATCAGATTTAAAATATTAGGGATGTTGAAGCCAAGATTCATAGGACTGTTTCGAATAATGGATCGAGTTGGAAATTGTGTATATAGACTAGCATTACCACCTAGCCTAGTGGGAGTAGACAATGTTTTCCATGTGTCAATGCTAAAGAAATATGTAGGATGAGGATCATATCATCACAAATTTTGAAGACTTAGAGCTACAATCAAATTTAACCTACGAGGAAAAGCCGATCCGCATCCTGGCAAGAGAAATAAAGACACTCAAGAACAAGGAAATTCCTTTGGTAAAAGTATTGTGGAAAAATCAGGGGTCAGAGGAAGCTACATGGGAGACTGAACAAGAAATGGCAAGGAAATACCCTAGCCTGTTTGTAGTATAGGAGTTTTATAATTGTAGTAGCATGAACTGATCCCGAAGAAATAAATAAAATTAATCATGATTGTTCTGTTGCCCGTTATGATATTTCGGGGACGAAATATTTCCAAGTTGGGGAGATTGTAAAGACCGTGGAAAAATATTTTTAATATATTCGACTCGGGCAAGGAAGGATCGAACGTTAGAGAATTAATATTTAATTATATTATATTCTCTACCCGGTTAAATATTTTATTCTTTACCCGGTTACCCAGTTAAAAGAATAAAATACGGGTGTTGGTGTGTTTTCACATACCCTAGCCATTTTTAGTGAAGGGACGTCATTTTTCATTTTATAAATTTTGAGGGGGGCGTCATTACGCTCTCATCTTCTTCTCCTCTTCCTTACTGGAGCCGGCATCTTCCTTGCTTGGGTAACCTTCCTATCTTCCTCTTCTTAATTTTCATGCATTCATATGTCTTTTTAATTGATAATAAGCTTGATAATCATGAGAAATCAAGTCTGAAATCAAAAATAAACAACAAGAACTAAACTGAAAACTGGAATCCCGTCCATGGCCGAGTAGTCTGAAATTTTGGCAAGATGGGCGACCGTAAAAACGTTTGCAAGGCATTCCCTCACAACCCCGACATCCTCTCTTGCTGCTGGGTCGAAGGGAGGGCTCACCATGTCCCTGGTTTCCAAGTGGTGGCGGAATTACAGCTGGTTATGGGCGGAGTTGTAGGGAGCAGCGCTGTGGAGGAATTCCAGACATCTATACCAGTTCGCCGGCCAAGGCTCACGCCGTGCATGCTCACCGCGCTTGGCCTTGACGTTGGGTTGTCGTGCAGGGAGAAGGGAAGAGTTCCCGGTAGTGCTGCTGGCCGGACGGAGTTAAATTTGCAGTCCCGGCGGTGCTGCTGGCCAGAAGTCGCGTCTTGGTGCAGAACAGAGTTGGACGTGGATGGTTGCTGAAATGCACGAGCTTTAGGCTTCCAATTGGGTTGCTAGGGAAGGGAAGCAATTAGGGAAGGAAGTGATCTGGTTTTGGGTTGAAGAAGAAGACGCCAAGACTGGTTTTTGGGTGCAAAGATGGAGTTTGGAGAAGAAGGGACGTTGGGGAAGAAGAAGATGGCAGTTTTGTAAATATTGGTTGACTCGATACAATAATACTAACTCGTAATAAATCTTTAAAAATAATCATTTTAATGTGTTATGGGTAAAGTTACTAAACTAATTAATTATTAGACGAAATCGACATGGACATAAGTAATAAAAATATGGTAATGATAAACGGTCGATAATTAATCGGCACACAACAAGCGATTAAATTAAATCAGACGGTTATAAATGATTAATAAAATAAAGATTTTACCTTTACCATATTAAATTTAATATTAGGTAAATAAAGTGATTATTTTAATAACGAGTCAGTAATATAGAAAATGGGTTATTAAACTATAGTCGGGTAGCAATCACTAGCGTCGAACCTAAATAACATAATGAAAATAAATAAAGTTCGAAATTTTATTGAGTTGAATAATTTAAAATAATTGTATTAATAATATTTTTAAATTAGAATAATACAAATTATTTTAAATAATTTAATCGTACAACTTATTTAACTAAATTGCTATGAATAAGGATAGCGATTAAAGATTTAAAACCGTAAACTAAATTATCAAGATTGTGGTTAAGTAATTATCGTCTCAAAAGAAAATATACTAATAATAGTAATTAAATATTTGTTTATAAGTTGATAATTATTTTATTATTTGTTAAGTGTTAATTATGATCTAGATTATTAATGTAAAGTAGGATTTAAATGATTATATCACATGAATAGTTTAATATTTAATATTGTTAAAATTTAATAGTGAAATATATATTAGTCATTTAGTTGCATGTATTTCCACTCGAATAAAATTATACTTATGTATAATTTTATGTCCTCATTCAGATTAGGATCATTGGTCGCAGCTGCAAGTTCGAAATATCCAGGTCTGTATAATTATTTAAAATGTTGTATTTTCCCTTGTAGACAACCTAGTCAGCATGAGCCCAGATTCGACCACCATGCACCGAGTGCAACCGGGGTCAAGGAATTGACTCAGTCTAACACGGGCTACGCCCTTCATAATCCAATAATGGACATGTCAGAATGGACCTGACAGCCATAATAAAATAAATTGGACATGGCGGATTGGACTCGCCAGCTAATTACGGACATGGTGGATTGGACTCACCAGCCGATAACGGACATGGCGGATTGGACTCAGCCAGCTGGTAATGGACATGAAGGACTGACCCATCAGCCAATAAATTGGACATGGCGGATTGGACTCGCCAGCCAATTACGGACATGGTGGATTGGACTCACCAGCCAATAACGGACATGGCGGATTGGACTCGCCAGCCGGTAATGGACATGATGGACTGACCCATCAGCCAATAAATTGGACATGGCGGATTGGACTCGCCAGCTAATTACGGACATGGTGGATTGGACTCACTAGCCGATAATGGACATGGCGGATTGGACTCACCAGCCGGTAATGGACATGATGGACTGACCCATCAGCCAATAAATTGGACATGGCGGATTGGACTCGCTAACCAATTACGGACATTGTGGACTGACCCATCAGCCAATAGATGGACATGGTGGACTGACCCATCCGCCAACTAATGGACATGGTAGATTGGACTCATCAACCGATTATGGACATGGCGGATTGTACTCGCCATCCGGTAATGGACATGATGGACTGACCCATCAGCTAATAGATGGACTTGGTGTACTCACCCATCAGCCAACTAATAGACATGGTGGACCGAACCATCAGTTAATAAATGGACATGCCAGAATGGTCACAGCAGCCATTATTATGGATAATGATACGGAGTTTATGGACTTGTTTTATTTAATTATACGACTTAGTGGTTAATTACTAATGCGAAATTGCCTCTGCAGGTTAGCAGCTGGAACTAAAGACTAAGAGATGACAGGGTGGTTCTTCTACCAACTTAGGTGGTGAACAGATAATAAGCAGACTTCTCTTTTTACTTTTCTTGTGTTATAAATGTGGCTATGGGAAATAGTCCAAGACTGAAGGATAATTATTTCATACATTGTCACTTGAAACATAAGTTCTTTTGAGTTAGAAATGTTAGACTTATTTGCTTACGTATTATTTATGTAACCTTTAATTAACACCCGGTCCGGTTGGGACTAGTCGTTATAGGGTTGGTTTTGTTAAATTCTAAGTAACACCTAGCTAGGAAGGCCCACAATAGCATGAAACATGGCGGGTCGTTACATATTTATTGAGATCTCTATTTTGAGACAACCCACAATGACGAATGGGGCCACAATCACTGCCGACAACTTCGCCGCACCCGGCGATCTGATTCCCATTGTTTTCTAGCCAGCCAGTGGCCAGACTCCTCTTATCACCACCACTAGAGCCTCTACCTTGACGCCCCTTATCGATCCCGATTGGCAAAGAGGCCAGCCACACCTCCATCAACCTTTTTCGGTGATGGGCACCGGCCGCCCCATTCGGCCCGTTTGCATGGTTCACGGTCCTCCGGCCGTGAGTGCGTCCGCCTGCCAGATCTTCTTCACCAGCCCGCCAGCCCATGTCCGAGTCCGCACGTCCAGTTCAGGTCTGCTTAGCCATCCCAGCCCATTTTCTAGTTAAGTCAGACTGGGTAGGTTCATCCCATTCGGTTTGGTCCGGTTCAGCTTTGTTCGGTCTCGTTCAATGCGTTTTCAACCGTTTCTCGACCATTTGTGGTAATTGGAAAATCCCTAGTTTAGTTTAGATGTGTATTCACATTATTTAGCATGTTTTGATGTTATTAGTATTTTTCTTTATTTATTAATTATTTTATTTATTTATTCATGATTATTCATTTCTTGTTATTTATATATTTGTTTGCTATGATGAATGATTATGTGACTAATTATTATTATTGATAATGTATTTATTCATGGATATTATTTTTGTTCATGTTTATCTTATTTTATTTGATAAATTGATTGATTATTAATTATTTTCTTACTTGTGTTATTATTTATACATATTTAGTCGTATGTTCGTATATTTGGTATTTATATTATCATTCATCAAGATTATTTAATATTATTCATATATTTATTTATCTGTGATTTATTTAATTAATTATTTGGTTGTTTATTTAATTATTTATATGTTTCCTAATACGAGTATATATGATATTTACTCATGTTTAGTCGTGATTTATATAGTACAATTATATTATTATTTTCTGATTGGAGTACTATTTATGTTCATGTATTTATTATTTACCTAATTATATATTAGTATATTTATTTGTTATTTATTATGATGTCTCGATTTTTGTGTTAGGTGTTTAGTTATAGGCTTGTTAGCACTGTTTTCTTTGTTATGATGCATTGATGGTATGTGCATACACCACGAGCATGCGTCATATAGAAATGTTACTATTTTACTTACTAGTGGGTCTTGATGAAGGTTTAGGAGTTCGAGCTCATCGTAGATGTGCAGATATGCTTAGAGCTTGAACTCTCCTTCTCTGCTTGACTCCTTTCATGTAGTGTTTAATTTTGTTTAAGACGTAGGTCGACATAAGTGGTGATCTATCAAATCCCTCCCATCTAGGGCCATCTAATTGTGTTTTCTAAACATGTTGTATAGAACTACAAGGTTGAGATCCCTATTTGGTTTTCGAACTAAAGATTTCGAAATGTATGATACAAGCCTCTTCCCTACGCCTATTATATAAGTGCGCGAGTTTTTACGAATTTCATGAATAAGAGAATGAGTGGTATGAAGATATGTATGGACCGTACTAGTACTCCTTCAATCCCTACGGTAGTGCGGTGTCTGAGGGTACTGCTTAATGCAGCACATTTTTTGAATTTGTGCAACTAACTTAACTATTCCTTTTGCGAGTCAAGTATTGTGGCGGGTGATATGAAAGATGTGAGGGCGTTAGTGTTGTACATATGAATATAATTATGAGTCGTGCATGCGAGTCGGCACTTGCTTAAGTATTTTGCTTACCACCCTGTGTGAGGCAATCTTGAAGTTTAATAAGTTTTCGTGGGTAATGGAATATCCATTTGCAAGTTTGTATTAGTTATTTTTCAAACTAATAACATTCGTTGCTGACATTTTTCATATAATATATGTAGGTCTTGCAATATTGAGTAGACTTTGGGGGAGGATTGATAAATACTACACACACTTGAACTCAATGCAGTTATTTTCTTTATTACTTTTATTTATATTTGTTATGCTTCAACATATATTTAACAATGTCTTCCATTCTTGTAAAGACCGTGAAAAAAAAGATGCAAACGCGGTTTAGGAAGGACCGAACATGTTATATCCAATACCCGGTAAATACTTCCCGGTTAATTATTATATTTTATTAATTACCTGGTTACCCTACATAATACAGGTGTTTCACATTACTTTAGCCATCATTTCATTTTATTTTATGAAGGACGTCCTCCACCCTAGCCTTCATTCACATTTTTTTCTCCTCTTCCTTGCTAGCGTGTCTTCTTCATTACTTAGATATTCTTTCGATCTCCCTCTTCTTATTTTTCTTGCATACATATTTTAATTTGATAATAAGCTTTATAATCGTGAGGATTAAAGTTTAAAATCAATAACAAAGAAACTAAACAGAAATTAAAGTTTAACTTGGCCGACGAGTCTCCTGTTTCGGCGAGATGGGTAAGCCCAGGCGAGGTTTCGCCGGGAATCGTGGCGACGGTCGTTCCGACGTCATAAGATGATCCTACTCTCTTCGTCGATCAGTGTAGGGTTGATATCATGTATGTGGATGTCGGCTTGGGGTGGTAAATGGCCAAAAACAGTGGATGGCGGCAAAAAATAGGCAACGACGGTGGGGAAGAAATCTGGCCGTCCTGGGTGGTGACAGGTTTCAATCTAGCCGAGGAAAGACGATAGGTGGTCGAGGGTAACGAGGCGACCACCCCAAGTGAGCGCAGCGACGCTCGCCGGTGAGTGGAATAGCCGACGCAGAGCGTGCCACTAGGCAGGCAATGTGGGCGTCGCCGCGGCTGGAAGATGGCCGGAGTTGGCCGGTGTGACACCGCAATGGCAAGGCGGGCTGGTCGGCGACGGATTGACGGTGGCCGGAGACGATCACCGACGGCGGCTGGAGGGTGGCTGCCATTCGGAATAGGGGATGGTGCCGGGAAGCAGAAGAAGACAATTACCTTGGGTGGCAAACTTGTTAATAATGCTTGACTCAACACAGCTCAAGTTAAAAATAATACCAACTCATAAAATAACATCTAACTCGATACCGACTTGAGTTAAAAATAATACAAACATGTGATAAATCATTAAAAATAATATATTTTAATGGGTTATGGGTTAAAGTTACTAAACTAATTAATTATTGTACAAAATTACCATGGATAATAAAACAAAATACGGTAGTGATAAAAGGTTGATAATTAATCAGCACAACAAGCGATTAAATTAAATCGGACGGTTATAAGTAATTAATAAAATAAATATTTTACCTTTACATTATTAAATTTAATATTAGGTAAATAAAGTGATTATTTTAATAACAAGTAAGTAATGTAGAAAATAAGTTATTAAACTATAGTCGGGTAGCAATCAGTAGCGTCGAACCTAAAGAAAATAATAAAAATAAATAAAGTTCGAAACTTTATTGAGTCGAATAGTTTAAAATAATTGTATTAATAATATTTTTTAATAATACAAATTATTTTAAATAACTTAATCGAACAACTTAATTAATTAAATTGCTATAAATAATAGTAGCGATCAAAAATTATAACCATAAGCTAAAATCATCAAGATCGGGATTAAGTAATTATAATCGCAAAGGAAAATTAAATACTTGTTTATTAGTAATAATTATTTTATCAATTGTTGGGTATTAATTATGATTTAGATACTTAATTTAAAACGTGAAGTAGGATTTAGATATTATGTCACTGGAATAATTAATTATCTCACTAGATTTGTTGATAATTTAATATTTAATATTTTTGAAAAGGGTATATATATTAGATATTTAGTTGGATGACATTACAATTCGTATAAAATTATACTTACGTATAATTTTATGTCCTCGTTCAGATTAGGATCATTGGTCGTAGCTGTGAGTTCGAAATATCCAAGTCCGTATAATCATTTGAAATGTTGTACTTTCCCTTGTTGGCAGCCCCGGTCGGCCTCTGAGCACAAATTCGACCACCTTGCTCATAACGCAATCGGGGTCAAGGGAATTGACTTAGTCTGACACAGGGCCGCACCCTTAAATTTACTATGTGGTCCGTATAATTTTTTGAAATGTTATATTGTCTGTATAATTATTTGGAATCTTGTATAGTTCGTATAATTATTTAAAACGTTATATTTTCCCAAACTGGTATAACTCTATGAAATGTTGTATTTTCCCAAATTGGTAGCCTTTGTCTGCACTAATCTCAGAATGAACTAGGAGACGATTTTTAATCTCAGAATGAATTGTGAGACCATCGACTAATCACAAAATGAATTGGGAGACCACCTAATCTCAAAGTGAGCTAGAGACAATTTCTAATCTTAGAATTAACTATGAGACCAAGACTAATCTCAAAATGAATTTGGAGACCACCTAATCTTAAATGAGCTGGAGACAATTTCTAATCTCAGAATGAACTGGGAGACCGTGACTAATCTGAAAATGAATTGGGAGACCACCTAATCTCAGAATGAGCTAGGTGACGATTTCTAATCTCAGAAGGAACTGGGAGACCATGACTAATCTCAAAATGAATTGGGACACCACCTGATCTCAGAATGAGCTGGGAGACGACTTTTACAAATCTCAGAATGACCTGAGAGACAAATTACTAATCTAAGAATGATCTGAGAGATAATTACTAAAGGCTTGTGTAATAATAATAATAATAACGAGTGAAATGATAATAGGGATTATATTGACTTGTTTCATTTAATTATACGGCATAGTGGTTTTATCACTAACACAGAATTGCCTCCGCATGTGAGCAGCTTTGGATTGAAGAATAGAAGTGTGGTTGGTGGTTCTTTTACCAACCTAGGTATGGTGAATCGATAATAAAAATTTGCACTTCCTTATTATTCTCTTGTGTTATAAATGTGCTTATGGGAAACGGTCCGAGACTTATTTACTGTATTTCAGTTCATGTTCTGGAGTATTTACATTACTTATATTTTTTAGTAACACCTGGTCTCGTTCGGGCGGGTCGTTACAGGTGGTATCAGAGCCTAGTTTCCCACAAGCTCACATTTTATTACTCAAGTACCTTGTTGAAAAGTCCAATAATTATCTTTTCCGAGTGTAGTATGTTATTAATTAACAAATGTATTCGCTAATAAACCTAAGTCATAACTGGAAAAAACATACTAATGAACCATGAAGGTTCGACGTTTCAGATGGCAGGCACTCATAGACAGTCAAACTGAGCTACTCTGCCCAATGCGAACACCGAGAATGTATTGGCTCAGATCCTAATGGCCATACAGGGACTGGCACAGGCATCGGAAAATACAAATTATGTGGTCTAAAATATTGATCAGCGGTTACCGGGAATGGTAACAGGGCATGGAGCCTCAAACTTGTCAACGGGTTCCAGAATCACCTCAAATGGTGGTCAGGGAAGTGCCCAAGGGTGGGCAGGGTTAGCAGACCTGGGCCATCAGTAATACGACAAGTGCCATCGGTAATACGACAAGTGGTGCCACCAGCGTTTAGAGCTATATTAGTGCCCCACGGCCATCAAGTGAGATTGGCAACATGCATGCTTCAAGAGGAAGGATCTTACTGGTGGGAAGCTATCAATGGACAATAATTTCCAGAGCCCGTTGTCCAGAAGAAAGCTGGCATTCACCAATTTGGTTCAAGGGAGGATTCAGTCCGGGAATATGTGTATTCCCACACGAACTTTCAGGTTACCTCCTATGCGGGCAGTAGAGTTTGCCATTGACCTAGCACCTAGAATGACACTAATTTTGTCTTGACACTACCAAATGGTAATGAAGGATTCATTGTCTTCAACGATGTGACTTGGTTGCGTTTAGGATGCATCCTTATGCAAGAAGATAAAGTGGTGGCCTATGCCTCTTGTCAATTGAAGATTCATGACCAAAATTATGCAACCCATGACATGGAACTGGCAGCAGTGGTTTTTGCCCTGAAGATTTGGAGACACTACTTGTATGGAGCCCAGTTTGAAGTCTTCATTGACCACCAGAGTTTGAAGTATATCTTCACCCAGAATGACCTTAACCTTCGACAGAAGCGGTGGATAGAATATTTGAAGGACTACAACTTCCAAATCTTATACCATTTACGAAATGCGAATGTGTTAGCCTACGCGTTGAGTCGGAAAGGCAAAGTGGACAAAAGTCAGTAGCTAGCTAAACTTTGGGCCATCTCAACAGAAGTGGTAGCTATCAACCCGGTGGAGCAACTGACAGGCTTACTGGTAAATTTGGTTGTTTCCAATGATTTAGTTGATCCTATTAAGCTAGCACAAATGGGTGATGATGAGCTGAATAAAATGTTGGACAAGATTCCTAACATTGTAGCTAATTCAAATAGTGTGATCAGATTTAGAGGAAGGTTGTGTGTACCCAAGGATAATGCACTAAGGCGGAATATCTTGGAGGAGGCTCATCGCTTAATGTTCTCGATACACCCTGGAGTTACTAAAATGTATCAGGATTTAAAGCGAACCTACTGGTGAATTGGGATGAAGAGGGATGTTGCCGATTATATTTCTAAGTATCAGACTTGCCAACAATTCAAAGCCCAACATCAACTACATGGGATTCCAAAAAGATAGTCTCCGACCGTGATCCCCTATTCACCTCACATTTCTGGGAAGGTTTCCAAAAGCAATGGGAACTCAAATTAAGTTGAGTACAACATATCATCCCCGAACTGATGGTCGGAGTGAGAGGACTATTCAATCGTTGGAGGATTTGTTAAGAGCTTGCATTCTCGACTAAGGAGGTGACTGGGAGAAACACTTAGCATTGGCTGAATTCACCGACAATAACTCTTACCAAGCCAGTATAGGGATGGCACCATTTGAAGCCTTATATGGTAGGCCCTGTAGATCTCCATCGTGCTGGCTAGAGTATACGGAAGTAGTTATACAGGGCCAGAGATGGTGAGGGAAGCAATTGAAAAGGTGAAACTCATTCAACAAAGATTTAAAGCAGCTCAGGATCGATAAAAGAGTTATGCTAATACTCGAAGGAAGGACCTAGAGTTCCAAGTTGGGGAGTTTGTGTAACTAAAGACATCTCCTACGAAGGGGCTGATCAGATTTAAATTATCAGGGAAGTTGAAACCTAGATTCATAGCACCGTTCCCAATCCTGGATCGAGTAGGAAATTGTGCATATAGAATGGCATTACCACCAAGCCTAGCGGGAAAGAAATGTGTTTGAGATGAAGATCATTTAATCACAACTTTTAAAGACTTAGAATTACAACCAAATTTAGCATACGAGGAAAAGCCGATTTGCATTTTGGCAACAGAAATTAAGACACTCAAGAACAAGGAAATCCCTTTCGTAAAGGTATTATGGAGAAATCAGGGATCAGAGGAAGCTACCTGGGAGACTGAGTAGGAGATGGCAAAGAAATACCCAAGCCTATTTGTGGCATAAGATTCTTATGATTGTAGTAGCAAGCACTGATACCGAATAAATAATTAATTCTTAGTTCTTGGTGGCCGTTATAATATTTCGGGGACAAAATATTTCTAAATTGGGGAGATTGTAAAAACCCTGAAAATTATTAGATTATTTTATTCAGGTTATTTAATTAAATTAATTCTTGGAAATCAGTATTTTATCAATTATAACCCATTCATAGTTTTTAACCTTTCGTTATCACACAAATATAGTTATGAGTAATTATGCTCTTTTCAATAAAATTTAATATAGTGACTTCTTAAAATTCCACATATATTTAATGTAATGACTTCTAGAATTCCACATATTCTTCTATATGAAAAAAGTTCTGTTGTTCAATGAAACATCGTCTAGATAGGTTGTGAGTACATTTGACACATAAAAGGGAAGACTTTAGGATTATTTGTTATAGTTACGGGTTCTTCACCAAATTTTCAGGTATGAATAATTATTTAAAATATTGTATATTCCTTTGTGGACAACCTGGTCGGAATAAGGTAGATTCGACCACCATGCACCAAGTGCAACTGGGGTCAACGAATTAACTCAGTCTGACACAGGCTATTCCCTTCATAATCCAATAATGGACATGTAAGAATGGGACCTGACAGCCATAATACAATTAATTGGACATGGCGGATTGGACTCGTCAGCCAATTACGGACATGGTGGGTGGACTGACCCATCTGCCAACTAATGGACATAGTGGATTGGACTCACCAGCCGATAACGGACATGGCGGATTGGACTCGCCAGCTGGTAATGGACATGATGGACTGACCCATCAGCCAATAAATTGGACACGGTAAATTGGACTCGCCAGCCAATTACGGACATGGTGGATTGGACTCACCAGACAATAACGGACATGGCAAATTTGAGTCGCCAGCCGGTAATGGACATGATGGACTGACCCATCAGCCAATAAATTGGACATGGTTGATTGGACTCGTGCCAATTACGGATATGGTGGACTGGACTCACTAGCCGATAAAGGACATGGCGGATTGGACTCGCCAGCCAGTAATGGACATGATGGACTGACCCATCAGCTAATAAATTAGACTTGGCAGATTAGACTCGCCAGCCAATTATGGACATGGTCGATTGAACTCGTGCCAATTACGGACATGGTGGACTGGACTCACTAGCCGATAAAGGACATGGCGGATTGGACTCGCCAATCGGTAATGGATATGATGGACTGACCCATCAGCTAATAAATTGGACATGGCGGATTGGACTCGCCAGCCAATTACGGACATGGTGGATTGGACTCACCAGCCAATAACGGACATGGTGGATTGGACTCGCCAGCCGGTAATGGACATGATGGACTGACCCATCAACTAATAAATTGGACATGGCGGATTGGACTCGCCAGCCAATTATGGTGGACTGACCCATCAGCCAACTAATGGACATGGTGGATTGGACTCACTAGCAAATAACAGACATGGCGGATTGGACTCACCAGCTAGTAATGTACATGATGGACTGACCCATCAGCCAATAAATGGACATGGTGGACTGACCCATCAGCCAACTAATGGGCATGGTAGACTGAACCATCAGCTAATAAATGGACAGTTGGAATAATGATAGGGAGTTTATGGACTTGTTTTATTTAATTATACGGCTTAGTGGTTAATAACGAACGCGGAATTGCCTGCGCAGGTTAGTAGCTGGAACTAAAGACCAAAAGACGACAGGGTGGTTCTTCTACCAACTCAGTGGTGAATAGATAATAAGCGGACTGTTCTTTTTACTTTTCTTGTGTTATAAATGTGGCTATGGGAAACGGTCCAAGACTATGGGATAACTACTTCATGCATTGTCGTTTGAACATAAGTTCTTTTGAGTTAGAAATGCTAGACTTATTTGCTTTCATATTATTCATGTAATCTTTTAAGTAACACCTGGTTCGGGTCGTTACAATTACAGACATGGTGGATTGGACTCACCAGCTGATAACGGAAATGGTAGATTGGACTCGCCAGCCGGTAATGGACATAATGGACTGACCCATCAGCCAATAGATGGACATGGTTGATTGACCCATCAGCCAATTAATGGACATGGTGGACTGAACCATCAGCTAATAAATAAAAATGTTGGAATGGTCACAACAACCAATATTATTGATAATGATAGGAAGTTTACGGACTTTTTTTATTTAATTATACGGCTTAGTGCTTAATCACTAACATGGAATTGCCTCCGCAGGTTTGCACCTGGAACTAAAGACTATGAAACGATTGGGTGGTTCTTCTCACCAACTTAGGTGGTGAACAGATAATAAGCTACTTCTTTTACTTTTCTTGTGTTATAAATGTGGCTATGGGGAACGGTCCAAGACTGTGGGATAATTATTTCATACATTGTCATTTAAAACATAAGTTCTTTGAAGTTAGAAATGGTAGACTTATTTGGTTTCATATTATTCAAGTAACCTTTTAAGTAACACCCGGTCATGTTAGGACTGGTCGTTATAGGCTTGGTTTTGTTAAATTTTGAGTAACACCTGGCCAGCAAGGCCCATAATATCGTGAAACATGGTGGGTCATTATAGGTGGTATCAGAGCATGGTTTCCCAGAAGCTCACATTTTATGACTCAAGTACCTTATTGAAAAGTCCAATAATTATCTTTTCCCACTGTGTTGTGTTTTGAATTAACAAAATCATTCGCACATAAACCTAAGTCATAACTAGAAAAAAAAACATATGAATGAACCAAGATGGTTCGACGTTTCGGATGGCAGGCACTCGTAGACAGCAAACCGATCTGTGCAGTCAAATTCGAACACAGGGAATGTGTCGGCCCAGATCCTGACTGCCATACAAGGACTAGTGCAGGCTTCAGAAAATACAAATTTTGTGGTTCAAAATATTGTTCAGTGGTTACCGGGAGTGGTAGCAAGGAATGGAGTCTCAAACTTTGCAGTGGATCCCAGAATCACCTCGGATGGTGGTCAGGGATGTGCTCAAGGGCGGGCTGGGTTAGCTGACCCAGGCAAGCAAGGGGAGCATACAAATGTCATGCCACCGGGGTTGATGATAGTGACCGCTACATTGTGAAAAAGTTCAGGAGGAATGTAGGTCAAATATTTATTGGAGGGATTGATCTAATGAAGGCGGAGAGCTAGATAGACATTGTGAGATCCCTCAACTTAGTCCCACATCTAATACCTACTGGGAGAAGATCCTGTTTAAAAGTAGTAATGGACTAAAGATCTTTAACTTCCAGGGTACCCATTTTAAAGAAATGACTTAGCCCATTATGTTGCACTTTGGGTTGGGTCGTTACAAATGGTATCGAGCCGATCTGGTTCTGTGTTAGATGGTGGGATGGACTAGGGACGTTGGCTAGGCTGCCGGTCACGGGCCAAAAAAGGTCGCGGGCTGGGGATAGCAACGGGCTAAGACTAGAAACGTTGGCTAGGCTGCCGGTCATGAGCCAGAAAGGACGTGGGCAGGGGCTAGCAACGGGCCAAGAATAGGCATTTCGGGGACGAAATTTCCTAAGGTGGGTGGATTATAAGATCCCTCAACTTAGTCCCACATCTAATACCTACTGGGAGAAGATCCTGTTTATAAGTGGGAATGGACTAGAGATCTTTAACTTCCGGGGTACCCATTTTAAGGAAATGACTTAGCCCATTATGTTGCACTTTGGGCTGGGTCGTTACAGACATTACCAAAAATGTGTTTAGGGCTTTGCCTGTGCCCTACCGCCATCAAGTGAGATTGGCAACATCCATGCTTCAAGAGGAAGCATCTTATTGGTGGAAATCCATGAAGAAAATTACTTTCCATCGACGTGAGATTTCTTCCATCACGTGGGCAGAATTTGTGGCAGCTATTCTAACAAAACAACTCGACTGCCCATTATTTGGTGAGGGTTGTAAAGCATTTTTCGCTAACTAAGTTTTGTCTGAGTAAAACCCAAAGTGTTGTCCATGATTCCTATGGTAGCAGAGTTTCCCGATGTATTTGCAGAAGAACTTCCAGGGTTACCTCCTAAGTGGGCAGGGTAGTTCGTCATTGACTTAGCACCTGAAACAAAACCAATTTCTAAAGCATCATACCTCATTGCTCTAGTAGAACTCAAGGAGTTAAAGAGTCAACTAGAAGAGTTGTTGCAGAAAGGCTTCATCCGGTCAAGTACTTCACCCTGGGGAGCCCCTGTTATTTCTGTGAAGAAGAAGGATGGATCACTTTGGCTGTGTATTGACTATCGCAAAATCAATCAAGTGACAATCAGGAATCGGTATCCCTTACCGAGGATTGATGATTTGCTTGACCAGCTAAGAACAGCCGGAATATTTTCCAAGATAGACTTGCGGTCTTGTTATCACCAATTGCGTGTAAAGGAGTCAGATATATAGAAAATAGCCTTCCGAACTCGATATGGACATTATGAGTTTCTAGTCGTTCCTTTTGGTCTAACAAACACACTTGTGGCCTTTATGTCACTCATGAACACGGTCCTCTAGATAAGTTTATCATTGTGTTTGTGGACAACATTCTGATCTATTCATGAAATGAAGAAGAGCATGTGAAGCACCTATCCATTACCCTTCAAGTGTTGAGGGATAATCAGCTGTTCGCCAAGCTCTCAAAGTGCGACTTCTGGCTGAAGGAGGTAAATTTCCTTGGTCATATAATCTCAGAGGCTGGAGTTGCAGTGGATCCATCGAAAGTGAAAGCAGTCAATGATTGGCCACAACCTAAGTCATTCACTGACATCAAAAGTTTTCTTAGTTTAGCGGGTTACTACAGGAAATTCATTAAAGACTTCTCTTTAGTGGCATCGCCAATGACCAAACTCCCAAGGCATGGGGTCAAGTTCAAATGAAGTAGTAAGTTTGAGGAAAATTTTCAGTCTCTAAAGAAGAGTTTAGCAACTACACCAGTCTTGGCAATGCCAAATGGTAATAAAGGATTCGTAGTCTTCAGTGATGCATCCCCGTTGGGTTTAGGATGTGTCCATATACAGGGAGGTACAGTGGTGGCCTATGCCTCTCGTCAATTGAAATTTCATGAGCAAAATTATGCAACCCATGACTTGGAACTGGCAGCAGTAGTTTTTACACTGAAGATTTGGAGATACTACTTGTATGGAGCCCATTTAGAAGTCTTCACTGACTTGGTGGATTTATTAAGAGCTTGCATTCTTCACTGGGAAGAAGATTGGGAGAAATACTTAGCCTTGGCTGAATTTACCTATAGTAAGTCTTACCAGGCCAGTATAAGGATGGCAGCATTTGAAGCCTTATACGGTAGGCCCTGCTGATAACCATCATGTTGGTTTGAGTCTACCGAAGCGGTTATAATCGGGCTAGAGATGGTGAGGGAAGCAACTAAAAAGGTGAAACTCATTCAGCAAAGGCTTAAGGTAGTGCAGGATCGACAAAAGAGTTATGCCGATACTCGAAGGAAGGACCTAGAGTTCCAAGTTGGGGATTTTGTGTACCTAAAGACGTCTCCTAGGAAGGGGGTGATCAGAGTTCCAAGTTAGAACATCAAGGAAGTTGAAACCAAGATTCATAGGACCGTTCCCAATCCTGGATTGAGTTGGAAATTGTGCATATAGATTTGCAATACCACCATGCCTAGCTGGAGTACGCAATGTTTTCCATGTGTAAATGCTAAAGAAATATGCCCGAGACGAAGATCATATAATCACAACTTTTAAGGATTTAGAATTACAACCAAATTTAACGTTCAAGGAAAAGCGGATTCGCATTTTGGTAAAAGAAATTAAGACACTCAGGAACAAGGAAATCCCTTTGGTAAAGGTATTATGGAGAAATTAGGGATCAGAGAAAGCTACCTGGGAGACTGAGCAAGAGATGGCAAAGAAATACCCAAGCCTATTTGTGGCATAAGATTCATATGATTGTAGTAGCATGCTCTGATACCGAATAAATAATTAATTCTTACGGACGAAATATTTCTAAGTTTGGGAGATTGTAAAAACCGTGAAAAAAAAATGTGAAGATATTTAAATTAGCTTCCATAGAGCTATACTTACTCATAAAGAAAGACATGCCTAAGATAGGATAATGAATGAGTAATTTTCTCCGTATACCTTATTATATTTTTGAGGATGAAAATTTCTAAGCTGATGAGATTGTAAAACCCTGAAAATAATTAGGTTATTTTATTGATGGTTTTGTAAATATTAAAATGAATCAATTATTTAATTAAATTAATTCTTGAAAATCAATATTGTAAAGACCCACCATTTTCACGATATTGTTGGCCTTGCTGGCCAGGTGTTACTCAAAATTTAATAAAACCAACCTTATAACGACCAGTCCTAACCGGACATGATGTTACTTAAAAAGTTATTTGATTTCTATGAAAGCAAATAAATTTAGTATTTCTAACTCAAAAGAACTTATGTTTCAAATGAAAATACATGAAGTAATTATCCCACAGTCTTGGACAGTTTCCCATAGCCACATTTATAACACAAGAAAAGTAAAAAGAGAAGTCCGCTTATTATTTGTTCACCACTTGAGTTGGTAGAAGAACCACCCTGTCATCTCTTAGTCTTTAGTTCTAGCTGTTACCTTCCGGAAGCAATTCCGCATTAGTAATTAACCACTAAGCTGTATAATTAAATATAACAAGTCCATAAACTCCTTATCATTATCTATAATATTGGCAGTTGTGACCATTCCAACATGTCCATTTTATTAGCTGATTGTTCAGTCCACCATGTCCATTAGTTGGCTGATGGGTCAGTCCACCATGTCCATCTATTAGCTAGTCAGTCAGTCCACCATGTCCATTACAAACTGGCGAGTCCAATCCGCCATGTCCCTTACCGGCTGGTGAGTCCAATCCACCATGTCCATTGGTTGGCTGATTGGTCAGTCCACCATGTCTATCTATTGGCTAATCGGTCAGTCCACCATGTCCGTAATTGGTTGGCGAGTCCAATCCGCCATGTCCAATTTATTAGCTGATGGGTCAGTCCATCATGTCCATTTCCGGCTGGCGAGTCCAATCTGCCATGTCTGTTATCGGCTGGTGAGTCCAATCCACCATGTCCAAAATTGGCTGGTGAGTTCAATCCGCCATGTCCAATTTATCAGCTAATGGGTCAATCCATTATGTCCATTACCGGCTGGCGAGTCCAATCCGCGATGTTCGTTATCGGCTAGTGAGTCCAATCCACCATGTCCGTAATTGGCTGGCGAGTCCCATCCGCCATGTCCAATTTATTGGCTGATGGGTCAGTGCATCATGTCCATTACCAGATAGCGAGTCCAATCCGCTATGTCTGTTATCGACTGGTGAGTCCAATCCACCATAACCGTAATTGGCTAGCAAGTCCAGTCCGCCATGTCTAATTTATTGCTGATGGGTCAGTCCATCATGTCCATTATTTGATTATGAAGGGGATAGCCCGTGTCAGACTGAGTTAATTCCTTTACCCCGGTTGCACTCTGTGCATGGTGGTCGAATCTGACTCTAGCAACCAGGGCTGCCACAAGGCAAAATACAACATTTTAAATAATTCTATGGACCTGAATATTTCGAACTTGCGATGAGACCAATGATCATAATCTGAAAGAAGACATAAAATTATACATAAGTTTAATTCTATTCGAGAAGAAATCCATGCAACTAAATGACTAATATATAAATCACTATTAAATTCAATAATATTAAATATTAAACTATTCATGTGATATAATTATTAAAATCCAACTTTACATTAATAATCTAGATCATAATTAACACTTAACGAATAATAAAATAATTATCAACTTATAAACAAATATTTAATTAGTATTATTAGTATATTTTCCTTTGAGACGATAATTACTTAACTACAATCTTGATAATTGACTTTACGGTTTTAAATCTTTAATCGCTATCGTTATTCATAGCAATTTAGTTAAATAAGTTGTACAATTAAATTATTTAAAATAATTTTGTATTATTCTAATTTTAAAATCTTATTAATACAATTATTTTAAATTATTCGACTAAATAAAAATTCAAGTTTATTTGTTTTCATTATACTATTTAGGTTCGACGGTAGTGATTGCTACCTTACTATAGTTTAATCACCCATTTTCTATATTTCTAACTCGTTATTAAAATAATCACTTTATTTACCTAATATTAAATTTAATATAGTAAAGGTGAAATCTTTATTTTATTAATTACTTATCACTCTCCAATTTAATTTAATCGCTTGTTGCGTACCGATTAATTATCTACCGTTTATCATTACCGTATTTTTATTACATATGTCCAGGTCGATTTTGTCCGTTACTTTATTATCTTTAACCCATAACCCATTAGAATAATTACTTTTTAAAGATTTATTACCAGTTCGTATTATTCTTAACACGAGTCAGTATCGAGTCATCCAGTATTTACAGATTTGCCACTGTGAGCTTCTTCTTCCCGTCAGCCCTTCCTTTCTTCCAGCGTCTTCCTTGGCACAACTCAGATCATGCCATTGTTCTTCTTCCCTATGCAACCTAATTGAACAACCATCTAAACATCCTAATCAAGCATCAACAATGAATTAAAACAGCCAAAGATGAAGCCTTAACGTCCACGTTTTACAGCTGCTATCCAAGGCGACCATGTGCTGCACCATGGCGCCCAACTCCTGGCCTGTTCTTCTTCTCCCAGCCTCAAGACCCCTCCTTTCTTGCACCTTGTTCCAATTCAGATGTTCCACGCCCTCAGGCTGGCATCAAAACAGAAAAGATTGGCCACCTTTGGACGTTGCATGAAGTATGGTCATTCTCCCCACTTCAGCACGTCACTACCATGAATTCCGGCGGCCTGAACTACTATGATGGAACCCATGATGCTATTGACGAAGCACAACCGCCGTTTACCCCTCAACTGCAGCAGAACGTCGCCACTTCCATCACCCTTGCAACTCCTCCCCCTCACAGCTGTAATTCCGCCACCCACCGGAAAACCAGGGACGTGGCGAGCCCTCCGTTTGACCCAGCAGCAAGAGTGGTCGTCGAGGTGTGAGGGACTGCCTTATAATTGTTCTTACGACCGTCCATATTGCCAAAAGTTTCAGCCTACTCGGCCATGGATGGGATTCCAATTTTAGTTCAGTTTTACTTCTTTTTTTGTTGATTTCATACTTTAATTCTCATGTTTATCAAGCTTATTATCAATTAAAAAGACATATGAATGCAAGAAAATGAAGAAGAGGGAGATAGGAAGGATACCCAAGCAAGGAAGAAACACTGGCAAGGAAGAGGAGAACTAGGCAGCTAAGGTGAGGAAGACTCCCCTACACCCGTATTTGAAAAATGACATCCTCTTTCAAATTTTATAAAATTGAGAATGACGACTAGGGTATGTGAAAACAAGCGTATTTCACTTAATCGGGAAACCAGGTAAATAATAGAATGGGTAAATAATAAAATATAATAGTTAACCGGGTAGAATTAACTGGGTAAAGAATATAACACGTTCGGTCCTTTCCGAACCAAGTCGGATATATTAATCTTTTTTTTTATATTTTTTTTCCACGGTCTTTACAATCTCCCCAACTTGGAAATATTTCATCCCTGAAATATAATTACAGGCAACAAAACAAGTATGATTAACTTTATTTATTTTTCTTCGGGATCAGTTCATGCTACTACAATATAAAGCTCCAATGCCACAAACAGGCTAGGGTATTTCCTTGCCATTTCTTATCCAGTCACCCATGTAGCTTCCTCTGACCCTGGATTTCTCTACAATACTTTTACCAAAGGAATTTCCTATTCCTGAGTGTTTTTATTTCTCTTGCCAGAATGCAGATCGAACTTCCAGGGTTACCTCCTATGCGGGCAGTAGAGTTTGCCATTGACCTAGCACCTGGAATGACACTGATTTTTGTCTTGACACTACCAAATGGTAATGAAGGATTCGTTGTCTTCAACGATGCGACTTTGTTGGGTTTAGGATGCATCCTTATGCAAGAAGATAAAGTGGTGGCCTATGCCTCTTGTCAATTGAAGATTCATGACCAAAATTATGCAACCCATGACTTGGAACTAGCAGCAGTGGTTTTTTCCCTGAAGATTTGGAGACACTACTTGTATGGAGCCCAGTTCGAAGTCTTCATTGACCACCAGAGTTTGAAGTATATCTTCACCCAGAATGACCTTAACCTTCGACAGAAGCGGTGGATAGAATATTTGAAGGACTACAACTTCCAAATCTTATACCATTTACGAAAAGCAAATGTGTTAGCCTACGCGTTGAGTCAGAAAGGCAAAGTGGACAAAAGTCAGCAGTTAGCTAGACTTTGTGCCATGTCAGCAGAAGTGGTAGCTATCAACCCAGTGGAGCAACTGACAAGCTTACTGGTAAATTTGGTTGTTTCCAATGATTTAGTTGATCATGTTAAGCTAACAAAAATGGGTGATGACGAGTTGAATAAAATGTTGGACAAGATTCCTAACATTGTAGATAATTCAAATAGTGTGATCAGATTTAGAGGAAGGTTGTGTGTACCCAAGGATAATGCACTGAGGCGGAATATCTTGGAGGAGGCTTATCGTTTAAAGTTCTCGATACACCCTGGAGTTACTAAAATGTATCAGGATTTAAAGCGAACCTACTGGTGGATTGGCATGAAGAGGGATGTTGCCGATTTTGTTTCTAAGTGTTAGACTTGCCAACAAATCAAAGCCCAACATTAACTACATGGGATTCCAAACAAGATAGTCTCCGACCGTGATCCTCTATTCACCTCACATTTCTGGAAGCTTTCCAAAAAGCAATGGGAACTCAAATTAAGTTGAGTACAACATATCATCCCCGAACTGATGGTCGGAGTGAGTGGACTATTCAAATGTTGGAGGATTTGTTAAGAGCTTGCATTCTTGACTGGGGAGGTGACTGAGAGAAACACTTAGCCTTGGCTAAATTCACCGACAATAAATCTTACCAAGCCAATATAGGGATGGCACCATTTGAAGCCTTATATGGTAGGCCCTGTAGATCTCCATCGTGCTGGCGAGAGTCTACCAAAGCAGTTATATCGGGCTAGAGATGGTGAGGGAAGCAACTGAAAAGGTGAACTATAGGGCCCAACTATAACTGCTTTGGTAAACTCCAGCAAGCACGATGGAGATCTACAGGGCCTATCATATAAGGCTTCAAATTGTTGCCATCCCTATACTGGCTTAGTAAGAGTTATTGTAGTTGAATTCAGCGAAGGCTAAGTGTTTCTCCCAGTCACCTCCCTAGTGAAGAATGCAAGCTCTTAACAAATCTTCAAAAGTTTGAATTGTTGTCTCACTCTGCCATCAATTTGGGGATGATATGTTGTACTCAACTTAATTTTTAGTTCCCGTGGCTTTTGGAAAACTTCCCAGAAATGCTGAGGTGAATGGGAGATCGCGGTCGGAGACCATCTCCCTTTGGAATCCCATGCAATTTGACAATATTTTCAACATGTAATCCTCCCAGGTATTCCGCCGTTCTCATTGATTTTGTTGGGGATGAAATGAGCTAGCTTTGTTAGTCGGTCCACAACTACCCATATGGAGTCATGCTTTTTGAGTTTGTGGGAGCTTTGAAATAAAATCGCATGTGACACACTCCCATTTCAACGTTGGTATTTCTAAAGGTTGTAATAGTCCTCCATGTAGTTGATGTTGTGCTTTGATCTGTTGGCAAGTCTGACACTTAGAGACAAAATCCACAACATCCCTCTTCATCCCAATCACCAGTAGGTTCGCTTTAAATCCTGATACATTTTAGTAACTCCATGGTGTATCAAGAACTTTGAGCGATGAGCATCACCTCTAAGATGTTCCGGCTCGGTGCATTATCCTTGGGTACATAGAACCTTCCTGGAAATCTAATCAGCCCAGTTTGAATCAGCTACAATGTCATGAATCCTTGTCCAACATTTCATTCAGCTCCTCATCACCCATTTGTGCTAGCTTATCACGATCAAATAAATCATTGGAAACAACAAAATTTGCCAATAAGCCTGTTGGATTGATCCACCGGGTTGATAGCTACCACTTCTGCCGACATGGCCCAAAGTCTAGCTAGCTGCTGACTTTTGTCCACTATGCCTTTCCGACTCAATCGCAGTACGCTAACACATTTGCTTTTCCTAAATGGTTTTAAGATTTGGAAGTCGTAGTCCTTCAAATATTCTATCCACCACCTCTGTCGAAGGTTAAGGTCATTCTGGTGAAGATATACTCAAACTCTGGGTGGTCAGTGAAGGCTTCGAATTGGGCTCCATACAAGTAGTGTCTCCAAATCTTCAGGGCAAAACCACTACTTCCAGTTCCAAGTCATGGCTTGCATAATTTTTCTCATGAATCTTCCATTGACGAGTGGCATAGGCCACCACCTTACCTTCTTGCGTAAGGACGCATCCTAAACCCAATCGAGACGCATCACTGAAGACTACGAATCCTTCATTACCATTTGGCAAGGTCAAGAATAGTGTAGTTGTTAAACTCTTCTTTAAAGACCGGAAACTCTCCTCACACTTACTACTCCAAGGAAGCTTCGATATCAATGACCAAGGAAATTTACCTCCCTCATCCAGAAGTCACACTTTGAGAGCTTGGAGAACAGTTGATGTTCCCTCAGAACTTGAAGGAGTAATACATAAGTGCTTCACATGCTCTTCTTCATTATTTGAATAGACCAGAATGTCATTAACAAACACGATAATAAACTTGTCCAGGTATGTGTGGAATACAATGTTCATGAGTGACATAAAGGTCACTGGTACATTTGTTAGACCAAAAGGCATAACCAGAAACTCATAATCTTCATACCGAGTTTAGAAAGTTGTCTTCTGTATGTCTGACTCCTTTACTCGCAACTTGTGATAACCAGACCTCAAATCTATCTTAGAAAATAATCCAGCTATTTTTAACTGATCAAACAAGTTATCAATCTTCGGTAAGGGGTACCGATTCTTGACTGCTCTACTTGATTGATTTTTTGATAGTCAAAACGCAGCCGAAGTGATCCATCTTTCTTCTTCACAAAAAGAATAGGGGCTCCACAGGGTGAAGTACTTGGTCTGATGAAGCCTACCTAAACAACTCTTTGAGTTCACTCTTTAAGTCCTTGAGTTTTTGCTGGAGCACACGGTATGGTACTTTAGGAAATTGGTGTTGCCCCCGGTGTTAAGTCAATGGCGAGCGCCACTGCCCTGCTTAGGAGGTAACCCTGGAAGTTCTTCTAGGAATACACATGTTACCCGGACCGAATCTCCCCCTCAACCAAATCAGCGAACGCTGGGTGCTTTCTTACTGGACAAAGGGCTCTTCGGAAAATATTGTCCATTGAAAGCTGCCACAAATTCCTCCCACGTGATGGAAGAAATCTCACGTCGATGGAAGGTGGTTTATTTTTTCCATGGATTTCCACCAGTAAGATGCTTCCTCTTGAAGCATACATCGTTGCCAACCTTACTTTCTGAAGGCGGTGGGGCACAGACAGAGCCCTAAATGCTTTTTCGATAATGTCAATCCAGCTCTCCACCTTTATTTGATCGATCCCTCTAATAAATACCTCCGCTCCATTCTTCCTAAATTTTTCCGCAGTGTCACGGTCACTATCATCAACCAATGGCAGCATCACTTGTCAGACTACCGGTGGCACTGGGTTTAGATGTTCCCTCGCTCGCCCGGGTTTGCTAACCCTGCCCACCCTTGGGCATTCCCCTGACAACTATCAGGGGTGATTTTGGGACTCGCTGCTGCCCATCCTTGGGCACTCCCTAGACCACCATCAGGGTGATTTTTGGACCCGCTGCCGAGTTTAAGGCTCCATTCCCGGCTACCACTCCCGGTAAACGTTGAACAATATTTAGAGTCACAGAATTTGTATTTTCTGAAGCCTGCACCAGTCCCTGTATGGCCGTCAGGATCTGACCCAATACATTCTCGGAGTTCGCATTGGGCGGAGTAGCTCGGTTTGACTGTCCACGAGTGCCTGCCATCTAAAACGTCAAATCGATCATGGTTCATTAGTATTTTTTTTTTCAGCTATGACTTAGGTTTCGCAGCGAATGAATTTGTCAATTAATAACACAAACCATCGGAAAAGACAATAGTTAGACTTTTCAACGAAGGTACTTGAGTCATAAAATGTGAGCTACTGGAAAACTGGGCTCGATACCACCTGTAATGACCCGTCATTTTTCGCGATATTCTGAGCCCTTGCTGGCCAGGTGTTACTCAAAATTTAACAAAACCAACCCTATAACGACCAGTCCTAACCGGACCGGGTGTTACTTAAAAGGTTACATGAATACTATGAAAGCAAATAAGTCTAGCATTTCTAAGTCAAAAGAACTTATGTTTCAAATGACAATGCATTAAGTAATTATCCCACAATCTTGGACCGTTTCTCATAGCCACATTTATAACACAAGAAAAGTAAAAAGAGCAGTCAGCTTATTATCTACTCACCACCTTCAGTTGGTAGAAGAACCAGCTTGTCATCTCTTGGTCTTTAGTTCCAGCTGCAACCCTGCAGAGTCAATTCCGCGTTAGTGATTAACCACTAAGCCATATAATTAAATAAAACAAGTCCATAAACTCCCTATCATTATCTATAATATTGGTGGTTGTGACCATTCCAACATGTCCATTTATAAGCTAATGGTTCAGTCCACCATGTCCATTAGTTTGCTAATGGGTCAGCCACCATGTCCATCTATTGGCTGATCGGTCAGTACCATCACCCCGTCACCCGCTCGCGAGTCCAATCCGCCATATCCCGTCATTCGTTGGTGAGTCCAATCCAACATGTCCATCTATTGGGTGACGGGTCAGTCCAACCATGTCCATCTATTGGGTGATGGGTCAGTCCACTATATGTAATTGGCTAGCGAAGTCCAATCACGTCATGTCCAACTCTTTAATTGATGGGTCAGTCTGTCTACATTACCGGCTGGCGAGTCTAATCTGCCATG